>LOEQ01000139.1:134455-144764 GCA_001685075.1 Bramus lutescens | reverse complement strand
TTTTTTTTTGCTGGAGGGTCTTGTTGACAGGGCCAACAGATGGGCAGAGGTCATTCTCACGTGCCACTTTATTCAGCCCAACTCTATCAACACAAATCACAACAAACCATCAACACTCATGTCTCTAATTCATTTGCTTTGTAAATTAGACATTTTATTATTGACGCCATTGAAGTCTTCAGGGACCTATCTCAATATGCTTCTTCATCTTGACTTTAATCCAACTCTTTCCGTCTCCATCAAAGCACACTGCCCTCCTTTCCCTTACTGTCAGGGGTGATGGACAATAAATGGTAGCAATAGTTTCTATGGTAACAACATCTGACTCATCTCCTTGGAAACCTGCATAAAGGCCTTCCATCTCCAGACCAGCTCACTGCAACTTGGAAGGGCTTTGTTTCCTTGAATGGATCAGCATGGGGGAGCAAGCTCTCCCGGGCTTTGGCCCCTACAGTTTCCTTTGGCTCCTGATGTGCACAGCATTTTAGATATGAGTTGGATTTAACCAGAAGTGGGGGATGGAGGGACCCAGAGTGCTTTTCTTGAACTTGCTCATGGTCGGAACGCACTTTCCTTGGTCCAGCACCAGATTCCCTGCCGATTTAGCCAATAGACATCTCACTCTTTTGGATACTCATGTGGCTCAACCCAGCCTCCCACAGTGACCATCTATGGATCAGAATAAAAAAAATATTCTATCTGAACACAGATGAGCTGGAAGCTTAGGCATGGTCATGAGAGAATCCTGAAATAGGGCACTGTGGGGCAGCATGTCAGAGTCCCTTTCCTTATAGAGTCCTTCAAATGGAGCAGTTTGTTACTTGAATGGGAGCAGACTGGTTTCCAGCAGTTAAGAGGATTACTTCCCTCCATCCACACCAAGTAAGAACCATCAACATTTCCACTCTGCTTTATCTTCTACAGATCATTTTTGCATGCATGAGCTCATCCGCTGAACTGTTCGACACATTTTAATTTGAAACCACCATCTTCCCTTGGAGTTTGGGATTCAGTTGTGATGGGGAAATGGGCCTGATTTCTGTGATAAAATAAAGATAGGGGTAAGGAAAGTGGAGGGCTAATCAGATAATTGCAGA
The DNA here is from genome assembly GCA_001685075.1 of Bramus lutescens. Lineage (NCBI taxonomy): Eukaryota > Metazoa > Chordata > Mammalia > Rodentia > Cricetidae > Bramus > Bramus lutescens. The sequence continues at coordinate 143,667 of LOEQ01000139.1, read as the reverse complement.
TGAGTATGAACATTTGACCTGGATTTGCTCTCCAGGAGAAGGGCTGTGATATTCATATGTGTGATAGGTCATATCACTTTTTGGAGACACCTTCTTTGAAGTAAAGGATGAGTAGTAGTCAATGAAGCCTTTTACATATGAAGCAAAGACTTAGAACTTGAAGATTTCCCCATAGTTTGCACAAACTGTTGACAGCCATGGGATGTGACCCCAGGACTCTTGCAGTCAAAGTCCTATTACTTCATTCTGGTTCTCACAGCATGGATGGCCTAGAGACAGCTGAAAAATAATCAGTCATATCCTGTATCAAAGAAGCAATGATAACCGTCTTGAAGAGACAATGTCAGCTCCTGTGGAGGAAAAATCAGAATTATTGGATTCTGGATCTGGGCAACTGAGACAGTTTGGTCTTCCCACCTGTACCATAAACAATGAACATTACATCTTAACACTCTGATAAGTGTGTGTGTGTGTGTGTGTGTGTGACATTGTCTCTAAAGTTTGGCCATAGTAGGTCCTTGTAACTATCTGTATATCGAATCCCCATTAAATGTGTTCTTGGTAATTGGAAGCTAGTTTGTTTCTATAACAACAGGACAGAGGACTGGAATGTCCCACAAATAGCGTGGGCTAACATGCTGGGTGTATTTATAAGTGGAGAGATGTGAATATTAGCATACCCTATTCTCTGGAGGCCGATGGGTATGAGCTGGGCTGCAAGAAGGCAATTAGGAAGGAGCCAGGGTGAGGCTGTGTCAAGGGAAAAGCATAGGGCTGTTAGAGGGAGATAGAACTTGAAAAACTTGGGTTCCAGCCGAGGAGCTCACAAGGGGACTGTGCTGCCACCCTGCTGAGCGTGATGGGACATATGAAGTCTTAGGAGCACGTGGACATGTTTAGATTACATGAAGATCACACTAGTGAGTGCATATAAAAAAGGAGTCGCTCTGTTGCAAACTAGTATTTTATAATACGCTGTAGTTTATTGAACATGACAGTTTTGCTGTAGGAACAGATCACTATAAACTGGAAAGAGCATCATGTCATTTTACCAATATACTTTGTGATGCATGTGGATTTTTGTAGATAAAGAGGCTGAGGCTTAGTGGGTGTAACTAACTCCACGGCTCACACAGGTAGTAGATGACTGACCTAGGCTTTTCTGGACTGTTTCAGTGTGAGCATTCTATGATGCTGTTGAGTGTGTTTCTTCAAAGAGCCCTTTAAAAAGCTGTTGGGGGTTGAAGGGGTAGTGCAGACTGTGCTCATCTGTTAACACGTTTGCTATCTCTCTTGGGGCTGTGGGATCAGGACGATTAATTGGTGTTTGTCAGGTCTAAAGTCTAAAGTCCAAGGCCTCAGAGATGACCTTGAGGAACTTCTCATTTTGAGAGGTGTTTCAAATCTGCTAGTTAGCTTTAACTGTCAATTTGACACAGCCTAGCATTATCTGAGAGGAAAGCCATCATTGAGGAGATGCCTAGATCAGATTGGTCTGTGGACATGTCTGTGGGGGTTATCTTGGTTGTTAATTGATGTAGGAGGGCCCTGCCCTCTGTGGGCAGCACCATACCTAGGCAGATGGTTTTGAGCACTGTCAGAAAGCTAGCTGAACCAGTCAGCAAGCAGTACCCTCTATAACCTCAGTGGTTCCTAATGCCCGTCTATGGCTGTGGAGTGAGTTCCGTGGTCTGAGGTAATGCTGTGTGGACGAGCAATCAGTTCAGGTTCCTGCCTTGACTTTTCTCCAGAATGGACAGTGACCTGGAGTGGTAAGCTGAAAGAAAACTCTTCTTTCCCAAGTTGCTTTTCAGTCAGAGTATTTGGTTCTCCCAATAGAAATGTGACTAGGACACAGGGCTTATGTAGCAGAGTGGCCACCCTCTGACTTAGTTTGTTTCTTCGCTTGAGATAGGGTCTTTCCTCTGGCCTGGCCTTAGCCTCCTTAGTGCTGAGGTCACAGGTGTGTCCCATCATACCAGCTCCGGGAGCCTTCTGTTTCTTCTCCCCTTCTTTCCTACCCCTCTCTTCCCTTTCTTGTGGGCATATGTGTGTGGATGCCAAAAGTCAACCTTCAGTGTTGTTCCTCAGGAGTCATTTGCCTTGACTTTTTAAGTCAGGATTGCTCACTAGGATCTGAGGCTTGCAGATTCAGCCAGGCTGGCCGGCCAACAGCTCCAGGAACCCTCATATCTCTGCCTCTCCAGTGGAGGGATAACAGATACATATCATCACACCCAATTTTTCACGCGATGCTTGGGATTGAACACAGGTCCTCATGCTTTTGTGGCCAAGCACTTTATCAACTGAACCATTTCCCCAACCCCTCTGAGAACTTTCTTTGATAACAATGGCTCTTTCACAGGAAGCCAAGGACTGCAAATGTCTCCACTCTCCTGTTCCATGCGGGTCTGCCCAAACAGGCAACGTTGCAGACTCTTCCTCAGGCAGTTTTCTTTTCTCTAATGACTTCTTCCAACTGTTTTATGCCCAGAAACCTGTGGGGCTAAGGTGTAGCATGGGGAACATGATTCAGATGTGGGTTATTTGCTGATGGACAGTCTTTTTTTTTTTTTCAAAACAGGTAAGGAACTGCTCCATGTTCAATAGTCACATTCTTTGATTTCCTCTCTTCCAAATTTTCATTGCTGTATAGAAGGTGCTGATGGGGGCAGGAGTCCCAGCCAAGGTGAACATTGTATTCAGTAGCCTGGAACAAAGCAAGGTCGAGTGAATTCTTTGGGGAATGATTTCTGTAGCATTGTAAACTCACTGCACACATGTGATAATGCTGCAGTAGAGCAGGGTGGGATGGGAGAACCAGACAGCTATGCCTGTGATTATTTTCTCTGTGAGCAAGCAGACCCAGATGTTATAGAATGACTAAGAAAAAAGGGAATTGGGTAAATGGGGGAGTGGTGATGAGACAGACAAAACATCATCTACCCAGTCCAGCCCACGAAGACACTGGCACATGGCAGTGCATCTGAGCGAGAATTCCGTTCTTCTGCCATCTGGTATACCTACTAAGTTTTACTGCAGCTGTTTTCTTTTCTTTGGCTTCTGAGTTCAATTTAATCTTCTAATGAATTGAACACCCCTTCCAAGGTCTTTGTAAGTCCTAGTTGCTCACAAGTCCTTGAGATTCCCAGTTGTTGGCCAAAACTGCCTTGGTTTTGAACCTTATTTAATGTAGTTTCCTCTATAAATAAACTGTCCTTGAGCCCTGGCACGACTCACCTTCTGGACACATCAGCTCTTCCTCCTGCTCATTCACTTGCCTTCTTCCTGTTTTAGAAACACATTGTTACTCCCCTCCTTATAAACATGCCCACAAATGTGCACATTCACACTCAGATATATGGTTTGATGGAGTAATGGTATCCTGGCCCTTAAGAATAGAGGGCTGGGACCAGGGAGATGGTTTGGTTCTCAGCACCCCTGTCACTAACAACTATCTATAATTCCAGTTCTAGGAGATTTGATCTGGTGCCTCTTCTGACTTCTGACACAAATGATGCACATATAAACACTCAGGCATGCACATTAAATAAAATAAGAGGTATATTTGTAATGAATGGAATGGTATGATACCTAAGTCATTTTTCATCAATTCCTAGAGTCCCTGATGAATTTAGTCTGAAACTTGATATGCCAAGGACTTTTTTTTGCTATATCTTATCTTTTAAACATTTTCTTTTACATGGTATGTGTGTATCTGTGTGTATGTTACAGTACACATATGAAAATTAAAAGACAACTTATAGGAGTTAATTCCTTCCTTCTATGTGAGTCCCAGAAGTTGAACTCAGAACATCAGGGTTGATAGCAAGTGACTTGGCCTACTGAGCCATCTCACTGTCCTGAACCTGCCACCTTGAACCAGTCATCCAGAGTTGCTTAGGAATTAATCACTTCTCTTAGATAAAACTGAAATCCTTCAGTCACTTAACACTTCTAAAGCTTTTGTCACATTTGGGGCAGTCTCTACCCTCTGTCCCTTCCTTTCAGAGTCAGCCCCTCCAGATAGCCCAGGCTAATCTTGAAATTGTGGTCTTCCTGGCTTTGTCTCCTAGGTGCTAAAGGCCTTTTCTTCTTCCAGCAAATTATTTCTGGATGAAACTAGCTTTTGTTCAGCCATTTTCTAAGAATAAATCAGAGGATAAAGCTGTTACAGGTGAAAGGGCTAATGGGAAGAAAATAAAAGTATATAAAGATAGATGAGCCTAAAGAGTATTAAAATTTTAACCTAATACACAGCCAGTCACTCTTAAAGTCATGATAAGTTTATCATAGCCTTTTGTTTGAAGAACTGATTGATTGTTAAGTTTATTTATCAATTAATTAGATAAAGGGTCTTTCTGTGTAGTCCAGGCTGAACTTGAATTTGGATTCTCCTGCCTCAGCTTCTAGAATACAAAGAAAATTACAGGTGTTTGCCCTCTCCACACCTGGCTGGAAAAGGTGTCTTAGAGAGAGAGCTTGCCTGAGGCCAAGGATTTGGCATGCTGGGGGTACAGTGGAAGAGAGTGGGCTTCTCTATGCTGTCTGTACGTCATTTTTCTGAGTGCTACTAGAAGCAGCTGAAGAGGAGGCAGAAAGCCAGGCTCAAGTCTGGCACACATGTATAAAGACAGTACCTCCTGCGTGGGTAGTGACTTTCTGTAGCTCAGGTAGCATCTTGAGGCCTGGGTGGCCATCCTAGTGCTGTGGATCACCGTGAGTGTAGCCTGAGGTTGCTGAACTCAGCTTAATCTTCATCTTTCCAGATTTTCTTCATTATCATAGCCATTTCTCTTTAATTCAAATCTCTACGAGTGTATTTCCTGCCTTTTAATCAAGCATTTCAGATTTATTTCCCTGTTTTGTTTTCTCCAGTTGTATATGAACTGTTCCGTATCTAAATTTTGAGCAAGCAACTCCCCTGTGATTTCCTGTGGAGTACTGCTATTAGCATTTCTTTACTATTGTGTGGATATCTAGAGCTTTCTACACATATTCTCACTTCCCAGTCTTTTCCAGCCTTCAAATTCCTCTATTTCTGCCAAGCAGCTAGTCAGCCTATGTCATCACACGGTATTTATAACAATGGAATGTCTCTGAGCTTTGGGAGAACAGGAACCATGTCTTCATAATTTTATATAGTTTTGTTTTATAGGCAGCCTCCTTACCCATGGGTCCTACACTGCAAATATGAAAGGGATCTATGATGCCCACCACACATTTATCATCTTTGACTTCTAAGGAATCCACCACCACTTCTCTCTCTTCTCTCCTTATGTCTTTCTATTTACCGGGGTGACACAGGAATATCTGCTAGTCCTGTGTATCTTAATCTCCCCTAGCCCAGCTTCAAGCTCCAGGAGTTTGTGTATTCTCAGGATCAAGCCTTTGACATTTACATCCATCATGGTACCACCTTTATCTGACTTGTGGAACTGGGTGATGTTCTGAACATCATGTTCATTCTATGCTGTCTGTCACTGTTTCCCCACTACAGATGCATTTTTAGGGGAGGTAAGAGTGCTCACAAAACAGTCTGCCACTGAGATAAGTAAACAGGTTTGTTCTGTGACTAAGTTTTCCTAGGGAGATGCAACCCACACTTCTACTCCCCCCAGATAGGGACACTATGACAGACCAAAGTACAGATATCACCAAAGTCCAGTTCGGTGAACCAGTGAGTTTTGTTGGGGTTACTTACAGGAATATGGGTGAAAGCTTACTTATAGGAGGAGAAATACTCAAAGACAGCTGAATCACCGAAGGCCACCCCAACATGGGTGACAGTTCACAAAGCTGGGAACCTGAAGCACACCGCTCAGCCTTCAGGCAGCTACATAGGTTGGAGGGCATCCTTTCCAGGAGCCTCCGTTGGTCTACACCTCTCTCAGGCAGCTCGGCTGGCTTCTGCTTCTTCCAGGATCTTCTCTCAGAGTCTTCTTCACAACTTTTCTTCTCTGAGAAGGGCTCTCAGCTTTTATTGCTTACTCTGGCAGGGAGGGACCTAGTGAATCTGCTTGGTTTCAGGGCCTTCCTGAAGCTATTTTGAGTTGTTTACCTCGGTGCTTAAGGATCTTCCTGCAGGATGGAATGTTTTAATTGTGGGGAAACTGCTACACAATGGGGTCTTTGAAGGAGTTAAGACTGGAGGTTAGTACATAGGCATAATCTTAGGATTGGCAGAGGGTGTCATGAAGGTTCATGGGATATGGGATGATGTCTTTCTGTTTCTGTGAAGTACTTGTGATGGTTAAAATTATGTATACACTTGACAGTTCTGCATAATACAGAACCCTTTCCCTGTAACCTTAGCAGTGAAGTTTAGCCTCACCATTGCTGATTTCAATAAGGAAAGGAGATCTCTGATTGGTTGTAGGAATCTAGTGGTGACTGTTATCTATCATCTGGAATGGCATTTTCCCTGTGGCCACACCCCGATGGCACTCTTGTCTTTTCTGAGTTAAATTGCTTTTGGGTGACTGGCTTGAGCAGTATTTCCACACTGTTGAAAGACGGTCCCACGTATAGAAAGGCATTCCTAAGATGCTTCTGGAGCTGTAAATCAGACTGTTAATTATAAACACTTGCAAGGATGAACTGGTTTCCCTCTCTAAGCTCAATGGTCTATTTCTAACAATATGGACAGACACTCTTGTGTTTGAATAGGCAGTCTTAGGATGTGGCTGGTGGCTGACTCCCTTTTCTATGGATTTGTCAGTCATGATTATTTTAGAAAATGTTTTGATCGAAGATTACATAATACTTTATCTTTGCCAGTCTGTGTATGAAACTTCATAAAAATAGTTCTATTGTTCAGTATTTGTAATTGTGATTCTGTTTTTTCCTGTTATTATGTAATTTAACTGTATGTGAGATTAGTTCTAGTAGAACTGTCAAAAATTCACTAAAATATACCTTCAATTATATTCAATTCACGGCATATATACAAAGCCAGAAGGGGCATTAAAACATTTAATGTTTTTAAAAAGCATTCAAGCATTTATGGGCATTGGAGAATTATGGGTCCTATTTTAAGAAGAATAAATTTTTAATACAAAACTGACTTATTCAAGGTGCAATAAATTTTATTACTGAAAGAAATTTAGCAGTTAAAATTTCTAGTTATTTGTAATGCTTGAAAATCTATAGATTTTCCCCCAAGAAACTAAGAGACCCTCAAAAGAGCACATTAGCAATAGCTTACTTATTCCAGTTCAATTGTTCGGGTTTTGTCTTCTCTGAGAATCCCTTCTAGTTTCTTCTCCTTTGAAAATGTGGTGATGTTGTTTCTATGGAAACAATCATGTCATGGCTATGAATGGGGCTTTAGTGACCACCAAGAGTGCCATATATCAAGCCAGTGATAAAAAGCCAGCTTTACCTATGAAGTTGCAAGTGGGGGTCTGCCGTCCGAAACTTGAAATATGTACAACTTGGAGATTTATAGAGTGATTCTGGGAAGTTCATGTGGAGTGTGTATTTGTGAAGCCATGCGTGTGTGATTGAGAAATGCATCCCACACCCCAGTAGACCATTGGTTCCCAGGTCTGCAGGGTAGAAATCTGAAGTCTGTGAAGTCATGTCCCTAACATCTATGGGAGGAATGGGGGACAAATTTATGTTTGTTTGTCATGGTATTTAGAAACACCTGGCATCGGACATCAGCATCAATACAGAGGGGAGCTTTGTAAAGACAGGGGGCATCTGTAGGTATTTCTACAAGTAGCTATCATCTAATTTAACTTGCCTGAATTTGCATTTCTGTATACATAAATGAAATTTCATGAGTGACCCACATAAATGGAGACCATTTGACCAGAGGCAGAGTCATATTGAACGGCATCCATCACTTCTTTCTAAGGAGTGTGGTACTGTTCACGGGAGCTGTAGCAATTGGGCCTCTGCTTTGGACACTTCTCTTTCAGAATTGGATCCCCCTGTTCTTAGCATTTAGATTTTGTAGCTCACTCTTTTTATTATAATTGGGGCAGATAACACAAATTTTTATTGGGGATGGGTAAACATTCATTTTGAACTAAATTTATTGATTACCTGCGTTTTTTGTTTTTTGTTTGTTTAAAAAAAAGCTAAGGTTTGGTTTTGAAGCAATGACACTTGTATCAATTGTTTATATATTAGTTTTAAAATAACTTCTTAAGGGGATATTTCTTCTAAGTTTTAATCAATAATTATTTCAATAGGATTTATCAGATTTCCAAGGTGACTACTTTGAGGGTTGACATGTATTTGGTTACATAAATTAAAGAACACTTGATGGAAATAAATCTCTGATAAATAGAATAAACATCATATTAGATTAGCATCAGATAATGCAGCTTTCTATATAACCACAATAAAAATGTTTTCTTTTAAACATCATCCTTAGCTTTCAAAATAATGCTTGTTTAATTGAAGTATTTTGTTATTTCATGCTTTCCTTTAACCAAGTATTTTCTGGTATTTGTTGCCTTGCAACAAGGACTTTGAAGGTGTTATTAAGAATCTTGTGATGGGGTTAGTGTTGATCATCCAGGTGGTTCCAAGTTAATCAGAAAGGTCCTGACAGTGAGGAGGTCAGAGAGACATATGACATTGTCATGAGAGATGTAGATCTAGAAACTGTTGCTGGCTTTTATGATGAAGGAAGGAGCTGGGAGCCAATGAATACGAGAAACTCCTAGGAGCTGAAAGAGTCACGAAGATGAGTGAATTCCCCCTAGGATTCCCTAGAAGGAGTATCTCCCCATATAATGGCTATTTTACACTCTGGCCTTCAGAACTGAAAGAGAATACACTTGCCTTGCTTTACACCAGTAACTTCGTGGTGGTATTTCACAGTAGCAGTAAGACTCTAAGACATTGTCCTTCTTCTGACTTTCTACAGTAGAACACATTGATCCAATTTGTTAGAAACATGCTACCTGTTCAAGAAAACCTTGTTATCAATTATATGGCAGGTGACCTGAATGGAAAGAAGTAAACATTATGTCCTCAGACCTTGATTTATGATAGAAATGGCCCACTTGTAAGACTAGGCTGGGGAAAGACAGTAAACTAACCTTTGCAAGCCAGGGTTTGGGGGGTTGAAGCTAAATTATGAATGAACACTAGAAGCAATTCACAGCAAGGTGACTGACTCTCCTGTGGCAGGGTCATGTTGATATCTCTGAACGGGATGCGTGTGTGTGTGTGTGTGTGTGTGTGTGTGT
>LOEQ01000139.1:122563-134401 GCA_001685075.1 Bramus lutescens | reverse complement strand
GCCATGGGGTCAAGAGAGGCTTGCTTGTCTGATTAAGTTCTAGATGGAAAAGGGCATATCAGGTAAAGCAAGGAGTACAAATTCCTTTTCTTCAGGAACTGTGTTGGTTCCTACGGTTGGTCTTCCATTTTGTTCTTCACATTGAAATGACACTCATGGGTAAGAAAGGCATAAAAAATATAAACTGCTGAAGCCTGTGGCCAGAGTGTTTTCATTTCATTTAGACGGAGTGACCCTGAAATCAGCTCCTTTCCCAGACACTGGAGACCTTCATACCTCTCCTATTAAATTGTTTGGTAGTGGATTGTATCACAGAACAGCATCTCTTTTAATGGACTTTTTCTTCTTGAGGGGAGGAACTTTATCATGGTAATAACCCAATAACATTCTTATGAGAGAGTTTCTGCTAATTTATGGAATGAGAGAATGAGGAACACAGAATCATATTTAGATTAACTTACATTTTTATGGGAGGAAAATGGGCCATCCGATTCTCTAGGAATGTATAGCTCCTTTTAATTACAAATTATGTACAATGGTTTAGAATGCTTTTGTTGCTACCTAACAGTTATTCCTATCCAAAATAATTGACTGGATGTTGTTAACTACAAAGTATTGTAAGTGGCCCGAGACCCAAAGGTACCAGTAATCTTAGATGCAACATAAAAATTGTATTTAACCATTTGAGCCATTTATTGAGACCTTAAATAAGCCCACCGCTACTAAGCTTCTTGCTTACTTTTCCTATGTGTTCATATTCCCTTTCTTGTCTTTTTCATCTTAAATGGACTTTTAGCTGTATCATTCTGCCACAGTAAGTCTTGATAAAATAGTTGGCCCTGCTCACTCTCTCTCCAGCCCTACAGGATGTTTGTCAGTGGCTTCTCAGGATTAGATTGTTAGCATGGATTTTGATTGCCTCTTTATTTTTTTTTTTAACTTTCCCTGTCCGTCACACCACCCTGATTTTACCACCTTTGCTCATCCCTCCCATGAGTTTGAACTGTGATAAAATGTTGGGTTGCCTGAGGATATGTTGTGCTGCTGAAGCAGAGTGCCACAAACTGGGTCATTGATAAAGAAGAGAAATTGATGTCTCACAGTTCTGGAGTTAGGAATGTCCAAGATCAAGGTTCTGGCATCTGATGAAGAGCTTCTTGCTGTTTCTTCACACAGTGAAGGCACAAAAAAACCAAGAGAGCACCTTTAGAATGTTGTTAACACATTGAATGCTAGTGCAGCCTACACATATCCTATTAGGCTCAACCTCCACGGCTCTACTTGGGATTAAGTTTCTGACTCCCTCAGTTTTAGAAGACACATTCAAATCATTGGAGGGGAAATCAACCATGCATATTGCAAAATACCATTTTCCTTTTGTTTCATAAAGTATGATCATGTCAGCCTGTTGGGATCTATACTTATTTGTATCATAAAGGATCATGCCAGCCTGTTGGTATCTATACATTGTTTGTGTCATAAAGGATCATGCCAGCCTGTTGGTATCTATACATTGTTTGTGTCATAAAGGATCATGCCAGCCTGTTAGTCTCTATACATTATTTATATCATAAAGGATCATGCCGGCCTGTTGGTATCTATATATTGTTTGTATCAGAAAGGCCCATTCCAGCCTGTTGGGTTCTATACATTATCTATATCATAAAGGATCATGTCAGCCTGTTGGGTTCTATACATTATTTTCTGTTGTTTCATAAAAGATCATGCCAGCCTGTTGGCATCTATACATTATTTGTATCATTTTGTTCTCTTCTTAAAATCACTCTGCCCAATCTCAGATAATTTTCAACTTTCCACAGACTTCCAGAAATTGTATTTCTGGCTTAGCTCTCTTTCCTGACTCCAAACTCTAATTATATAAACCACTTCCTGTGTAACATATTTTAGATTTCTCAAAGGCATCTCAAAATTCCTGTGCCAAAATCAAACTTTTTTTTTTGGAGATAGTGTCTCACTATGTAGCCCTGACTGGCCTTGAATTTAAGATCTTCCTTCAGCAGCCTCTCAAGTCTCAAGTAAGTACCAGCATTACAAAACAAGCACCACAAGGCTTGATCTTTGTCCTCCTGGTCAGTCTAGTTCTATTCCAGTTACATTGATCTGGTGCCTGGAACCACTCTTGGCAATTGCTCACACCCCAAGACCTCCCTCTTGGTCCCACCTTCTTGTTGCTATACATATCTAATCTGGCACAGGTACTGTTGGTCCTTACTTCTGACAGTTACTAAATTCAGCTGTTTCTGCCCATCTCCACTTACCTAGGCATTTCAGTTCATGGGACTTCAGCAGCAGCATCAGAGTGGACTCCCTGTATCCACTACCAGCCCTGCCCCTTAATGACTGTGGTGAGAAGATACTACCTGTTTTAGAATTTTGCAACTCTGAGACTGATACAGGTAGTTATGCCAGCATTTTCCCAGAGGTTCTCACCAATGTTAGAGAATGTCAGGTCACCTGGTGGGTTGGCTGTGGGTATTTATCCTCAGTCTCTGAAACACTACTGGAATAACTAGTCGGACTAAGAAAATGGAAGGAGAAGTGGTCAGTTAAGAGATTTTCATGGTTATGTTGGAGAGGATGTAGAGTAAGGGAAACACTCCTCCTCTGCTGGTGGGAGTGCGAATTTGTACAGCCACTTTGAAAACCGGTATGGTGGTTTCCTAGAAAATTGGGATCAATCTTCCTCAAGACCCAGCTATGCCAATTTTAGGCATATACCCAAATGATGTGCAATCATACCACAAGGGCACTTGCTCAGCTGTGTTTGTAGCAGCATCATTTGTAATAGCCAGAACTTGGAAACAACCTAGATGCCCCTCAACCAAAGAATAGATACGGAAAATGTGGTACTTTAACACAATGGAGGACTACTCAGCTGTTTTTTTAAAAAAAAATGATGGAACTAGAAAAAAAATCATTCTGAGTGAGGTAACCCAGACCCAGAAAGACAAAAATGGTATGTACTCACTCATAGATAGTTATTAGGAGTAAAGGATAGAATAACCAACCTACAATTCACAGCCCCAGAGAGGCTAGATAAGGAGGGCACAAAGAAAGGTGCATGGATTTCCTTGGAAAAGGGGAGTAGAAAGGATCTCCTGGATAAACTGGGGCAGGGGTTGGAGGGATGAAGAGATGGGAACTAGAGGGAGCAGGTTAGGCTGGTTGGGTAGGTGCAGGAGGCAGGTTGGAGACAGGATGGAGGGGAAGAGTAACAAAAGAGACATCTTGATGGGGGGCATTTTGGAGTTAGGAAAAAACCTAGTGCCTGGGAAACCCCCAGGAACCCAACCAAGACTCCTTGCAATGGTGGAGAGTGTACCTGAACTGGTCATCTACTGTAAGCAGATTGGTGACTTCCCTAATTACCATCAGGGATACTCTATCCAGGAACTGATGGAAGCAGAGGCAGAGATCTACAGACAAGCCCTGAGCGGAGCCAAAGAAAGAGCGGAGGGATTGTACTGGCCAAGGGGGTCATGATGGGGGAACCCACAAAGACAGCTGACCTAAGGTCATGGGAGCCTAAATGGGACCAACCTAGGCCCTCTCCATGTGTGTGACAATCGTGTAGCTTAGTCTCTTAGTAAGGCTTTTAACACTGAGAGCAGAACCAGAGCCTGGAACTTACCTTGCTTTTGATAACCCGCTCCCCATGCTGCATTTCCTGGCCCCTCCTCCATGTAAGGGAAATAGCTGTCCTGCATCAAGTCGATGCACAAATCCAGGGGAGGCCTGTGCCTCTCTGACTGGAGATGGATGAGGAATGCATGGGGAGGGGGTAGATGGGGAAGAGGAGGGGGGACAGGAGGAGGGGGAGGGGGAAAGTTGTTGGTATGTAAAATAAATGACAAATGTTATTTAAATAAAGAAGATATAAAAATAATAAAAATTGAAAAAGAGAGTTTCGTGACTACTTGAAAGACAGAGTGCAGGGGCAGATGATACTGATGGCCTCACTGGAACGGAGACAACCTCTTCAGCCCAAGGCCTGCAGGAAGAGGTGTTGATTGCAGGAAAGGGGAATGATACCAGAAGGCCTGGTAAGCCTCAAGGTATGGGGTACACGTTGCTGTAGAAGGCAAGACTGAGGTCCCCGAGGGAAGAGTGTACACACTGAACTGGCAAATCCTCAGCCTCTCCTGTGTTTCTAGAATATTGACAGGGAAGGTCTTCTGCCCCACACCTGGAGTAACTGAATGGTCCAGAGGAAAGACCTCCAGATCTTTATCTATGGAGGTTTCTACAGATAAAAGCCTAGTTTGTCTTCTGGTTACTTTACAGTAAAGCTTGGTACTAGTGAAACCTTCCAAGCAACAAGCATCTCTTCACAATGTTTCCACTTTTACTGTTCTTTGTAAATCTGAGTCAGCAGCCAAGCTCCATGAAGTAACTTATTTAAGGAAACACAGATACACATACACTCACACATGCGTGTGAGCAGATGTATGTGTGTGTGGATAGATAGATAGATAGATAGATAGATAGATAGATAGATAGATANNNNTAGATAGATAGATAGATAGATAGATAGATAGATAGATAGATATGGATATAGATATTAACTATCTGAATATATACATAATAGGCTAAACTAAAGAAAGCAAATAGCAAAAATCACAAAAGAAACCGAGGAGGTGGTGACAATAAAATTGGTATTAAGAAGACACTGTCTCCTAAAACAAGAAAGGGACACTGAAACAAATGAATCCTAGAATGCCCAGAAATGGATGGAAACCATGAGAGCCAAACTAAAAATCAAATAGAATGGCTACAGTTTTCTAAAATCAGCCAAAGAGTAGACTAGAAATGCAAACCAGAAGCCAGTCTGGGTCCATCTGAGAAGCCCAGCATCTGACTAATCGAATACCAAACAAAGCCCCACAAGGAAGAGGTGTCCCTGGAGGGGTGGGGTAGGGGCTGTCACAGGGGAACATGGGAGAAAACATTTCCTGCTACCAGATCCCTAGTTCCAAATGGAGAGGACCCAGCGAGTACCCCAGGTGCTTTAGGCAAAAGGCCCACGGAGATGGGTTTCTTTCCCCCACTGGTGTGCTAGAGTATTTCTCAGTAGCTGTCCTTCTTTCTGACTTAGAAGAGGCTTAGGTATGTCCAGAGAAACAGGCTGGTGTTGGGGATGCCCTGCCTGTTAAGCTCATTGAGTCTGAGAAGTGTAAGCCACCTTGTCACCAGTTTCTCAAGGGCAAAGCCCCTTACAGGTTCTTGAATGCACTGCTCAGTATCAGATGTAAGATCCCTGCGTTTAAATTGAATTTGCCTTTATTCTCTGTAGTGACTGGAGAGGCCGGTAAGAGATAAGGAGATGTGAAATGAGGGACCTTTTGAGAAGTGATTTTCAACATTTTAGGAAATGGGCAAACACAATGAGGTTGGGTTTTTTTTAAGTGCTTATTTTTAAGCTGTGATCTCAATGTAATTGGTTGCAACTATCTTTCTAATTATACATTTTTAAAGAGCTGGGGGGGAAAGTAGTCGAAATTGAGCTCCTTTTAGCCTGGAGGAAAATTGTTTTCCTTTTGGCATAATTATTCCACACCAATAAATTGTTAAATGGCATATTATTATGGAACTTAGTCATAAAAAGATCTTTGATTTGGGCTCAGAGTATTCTGATTGCTACAAAACAAGTTGCCATTAGAGGTGATCTTCAAAGCACTGTCACTACGATTCTTTTTCCTTTTTCAATTTTCTTTTGAAAAAGCAGGAAAGAGAAACATTTACCCATGATCCACGCAGTAGCCCCATCACCTCAAAGTCACTAGCGAAAGAGCAGCAGGCTACACAGGCCGAGCCTGTGGTCTTTGCACAGGAAAACATGACATTGGCCATGGAGTCTGGGGGCCACTAAGCAACCACTGATCAAATGCAAAGATCCATCAGTGCTGAGATTTTAGGCTATATTCTTTAGGGTAGCCAGATACGTTAAAAATAAACGGAAGGGGACATGGAGTGGGCTGCTTTTCTTCACATTAAATGGTGGCTAACAAGGGGGGCTATCCACAGACCCTCCTGCCTGGAGTCTTCTTTCTTTGGGTATGAATAATGCTAGCAAGCCTGGGTTTATAGTTCTTGAACACCTTTCCTGCTCCACTGGGAACAGCTGGACTCTGTAATGCTTCCTTGCTCCATCCTTTGCTTTTTCACAGTCTCAACACAGCAGCCCCAGCCAGCCGTCTACATTGTCAGAGGAATTCCTTGTTCTTCGTCGAAAAGTCTATGAATAGACACTAAAGAGGGTGAAAGGCTGACCTTACATAACGTCTACCTTCAAAGACCCTTATATGTCTTTTTTTAAGGAGCTAGTGTTCCGGTTGCAAGGAAGAGAAAGAGCTGTGTTAAGAGCAGGAAGAGTATATATATGCTTTATATAAAGACATTTTATNTAAACTATTGTAAAGGTAGCCCCCTGAGTACTAATTGCTACTGTCTTTCAGGCTGTGATGGTCAGAGGAGGTCTTAATTGAAGGAGAACTGTAGGGTATTTTAGATGGACTGGGGACTGAGTGGGCGTTTAGGGTAGTAAATGCTAAGTCCAAGTTTAGACGTTGAAAAAAACTAAATACCCTCAGGACAGACAGAATGCGATAGCGCATTTGAACTATTGCAGCAGATCAGTGGTTTTTAGTTTTTATGTCTAAAGTGAACGGTTTTGTTCAACGAGACGTTATGTGGGGTGCCTACACATAAACGCTAGTACTGCAGCTTTGGTTGAGGAGTAGGATGCAGAGCTAGGTGTCTGTGCCGGGGTCTCAGCCCCAGTGGGGTCTCTGAGATCCCTCATATCACACACAGGACACAGCGTAGAAGCCACACGCTGTGAGGAGCTGTTTGGTGAGAAAGAAAACTGTTTTGAGTCTGGTGGTTCAGTATCAGTTTGATCACATTGTTTAGGCAGTGGAGTACCGTGAAACGGTTTCAGTCAGGTCCTAAGATACAGTGTTTTAGGAAGATGAAGATGGGGAGGAGGTACCCACTCTTCTGATACCCAGCATGATCCGGGGACTATTCCCAGGGGTAAAGGGAGAGTGGCTACTTTCTCACACTGAAAAGTAAGCAAGCGTGACTGAAATGACTTATGGGGAGAAACCTAGTGCCAAGTTGATGAGTACAAGATGATATTAAATAGGATAACAGTTATGATAGTGGCCCTGATGTTTATAAAAGATCACTGGGGTCAATGATTAAATTATGTGAGAGTTATTATGGGATTATGGTAGTGAGGGAGAACAGGTTGCTTTTAAGTGGGAGAGACCAAAGCAGCCCTGTTTGTGCCTGTTCCCAGGGTTTGACCTCAGTTCCAAGCAGTTATCGTGGGCAGCCATCTCTCTTGCCTCTCATACTGATAATTTTTTATTATTTCCTCCACCAATTCTGTCTTAATCAGCTTGGGCTCGATAGAAGAGTGAGATAGGCAGGGTTACCCAAATAGCAGGCATTTATTTCTCATAGCCTGGGGGCAGGAAGTCTTCTTGGAGCCAGCATGGTTGACTGTGGGGAGGGCCCTCTTGCAGGTGGCCACTATCTTGCAGAGTTTCCCCACTTGGTTTTTCCTCAGCCAAGCCTTTCTCCTCCTCCTACCCTTTCCTCTCCTCTTCACTGACACCAGAGCTGTTGGCCTTAACACTTTCAGCCCTACAGCCTCTGCCTCCCAAGTGATAAAATCAGATCACAAACATGCCCACTACACCCAGTCTCGCAGTCAAGTTCTTAAGAGGACACCAATCCCATCCTTAGGAGCCCCCTCACTCCGTACCCTGTCTCAGCCCAGTTATAATCCAAACTTCCCCCCTCCTTGGAACTAGGCCACAGACACAGGAATTTGGAGGCACACAACACTCTGTGCCCTGAAAAGCTGCTTCCCCCATTCTGGTGTGCGGAGAACAGGAAGGCCGTTCCGCATTGTGTGTTCCAGAATGCTGCTGACTGAAGTTTGGGACACTCTCCAGCTCACAGGTCACGTGTCTTCTGAGCTCCACAGAAGGACACACAGATATGTGATGTCTAGGTAGGGGAAGCATATACAGAGAGAGCTGATGGGAGAGATGGTGTCCCCTTCCTCTATAACCTATGATTGCCTGATTACTTCATCAGCCACAACCCCGAGGACCTTCCTTCCACTGTCTGCCAAGACACACATCTGTTATTTAGTGTGCTCTTGTGTAAGGGCTGGATCACTGTAAGCCCTTGTTTGATATACACCCCATGAGGAGGCAGAGCTGTTCAGGAACCAACTAGGCAGACTTGCTATGAACAGAACGGAGCGGGTGAGACACCTGACCAGGAAAATTAGACTGGGCAATTACTTGCATACACGGAGATGGAAGAGTTCTTTATTCGGAACTTTGGCACCTATAGAGACGTGTCCAGATCTGATTGCAACTCCTTGAGATAACAGTGTATCTCGATGGCTTCCCACAGGGAGTGCAGTAATTATAACTTGGTAGCAGAATGTTTTGATGACCCTCAAAATGCTGTGGCCCTTTTGGGTGATCTTGTCCCTCCCTGGGCTGACTGCATATGTGCTGAAGGAGACCCAGTGTCAGGGAACCTCCCCATCTTCTTCAGTCACAGCGATGTTCTCCTTAGGGAGACTCTGCAGACCCTGACCTTGACTGTGGAGGCAGCAAGTCCAGAATTGTCGCTCTAGTTTCTGCTGTGGTGGTGCTCTTCAGCCTGTGCTAGGATTGGCAGTCTGGAACCTTCCTGAAGAATGAGGAGAGCTTAGAAGGTGTTCCCGATTCTCGTGTGGCCCAGTCTAATTTTCACTTTGCTTTTGAAATTAGCATGGTAAAATTGATTTTATGGCTGTAGTTTTGGAAATTTTAATCTCTGAGTTGTGTAACCACCCCCACTGTCAGACTACAGAATATTCCATCATCCTTAAAATGTCCCTGGTGCTGTCACTTGGTAGTCTATTTTTTCCCTTCCCCTAATCCTTAGCAATTGCTGCTATTTGTTTAGTTCGGTTTTATTTTTGTAACTCTTCAAATCTCAAATTTAAAGATTTATATATTTATTGTTATGTGTCAGAGTATATTGCCTGTAAGCATTCATGTGCAGCACGTGTGTGCTTGACGCCCATGGAGGTCAGAAAAAGGCACTGGGTCCCTGGAAATTAGAGTGATGGGCAGCTGTAAGCCACCATGGGCACTTTGACCAGCCAGCCTAGCAGACTCAGTGAACAGCAGACTCAGCTAAAGATCTATTTTAAAGAAAATAAGGTTGAAAGGATGCAGGAAAATGCCTGATGTTGGCTTCTGGATATGCATAGACACACATCTGTACATACACGTGGGTACTTCTGTGCACACACCCACAGAAACTTTTACATTAACCTCTTCTATGCCCCACAGAGAATAAAGGATGCTGCTGTTTTTCCTACCAAAACATCCAGGCATCTTTTTACCCAGGACCATGAGTAGTCGTAGGAATTTAAAGATGTAAAATCCAATCTAAGCTTGGAGCAGTCTAGCTGAGGGGCTGGAGGGAAAGATGGAATGGAGGTGATATGTGGTGCCCTGCATCAGCTGTGAAGATGGGGAGGGACAAGGGCTACAGAGTGACTAGATGACATCTTACTTCTTGGTTTCTATGGTCCACTGTGATTTTCGTCTCTACTGATCCTCAGATTTAGCTGCCTATTAAGATCACCCTGAAAGTTAAATATCTACCTCAGCACCCGAGCTATGCTGCAGGAACCAATTCAAATCAGAATGTTTGGGTGTGATTCTGAATTGCAACATCTTCTGTTTCCTGTGTGGTTCTAGTGCTCGGCCTACTTTGAGAACTTTTGTCCCTTTGACTGACCCCAAAGAAGTGTTGCCGCCTACTGACAGTAGATGGATCTTAGGCTTTGGAAGAAGCCTCTGCTCTGAGAACTTGTGATGTGTATGTTCTGTCTCTATCATGTATGTATCAGAGCTGTATGAGTTTCATCATGTGTGTGTTAGAGTTTGATCTTTGGCTTTTTCTGAGAAATAGCTTGTATTGTATTTTTATATCACTTGGAATATTGACATATTCTAATGCCTGGGATCATAGAATGGCAGCAGCTGACAGCTCTCGAGCCTTGCCACCCAAAGCTGGCTCACAGTGTCCATGGCTTTAAGACCTTGTTAGAAATTGAGTGATCTCCCTTAAACCTGCAGAGCTTATGATTTATTAAGGACCCCTAGAGAGTCCTAAGGACCTAAACTGTTGTGAAATACAACTTTCAAGAATCTAGTAAGTGGATGCTTGGTAGCGGGGCAGGTTCCAGAAGCATTGGAAGAGCTGCATTTTAGAGATTTCATTCATCTTTTATAGGTTGAATGACTGACAGCTCTGTTGACTCTTAGTATCTTTCCCAGTTCTAATTTCACTTACTTAATATTTTTTGTTTGTGTTTTATTGTTTATTTATTTATTTAGAGACAGGGTTTCTCTGTGTAGCTCTGGATGTCCTAGAATTCACTTTGTAGGCCAGGCTGGCCTTGAACTCATGGAGATCTGCCTGCCTCTTCCTCCTGAGTGCTGGGATCAAAGGTCTACTGGGTCAGTTCTGGTTTTATTAGTGTCCGTCCCATAATTTCTTCAGCATCTCCTTAGAATCCTTCCTTCATCCTGCCTTCCCCTTTACCCTGGGTGTTGGCTAAGGCCTCTATTCTTCTTCCTGTGGTTTCTGCACCTGCCTCATGCCTGGGATTCTCTAGGTCCTAAGAGATGAACACAACCTAATCTCTTATCTCTTTCTTACCTTCAGTTGTAGAGGAGAGTTGGTGTTTTAAGGACTTGAGAAAGGTGTACCAGTGAATGACTTCTGAACCTCTGAAAATTTTCTCTGACTCTTGTTCCCTGGTTCTATGGTGCATGATGCATAGACATCCTTTGTGCTCTCGTGTGCTTATCGAATGCATTGCTGCTTTTTCCAGGCGTGGAATTTAGAGACCATTTCTTCATCCTGCTTCTCAGCCTATAAAGTGATCTCATCCAAAAGTAAGAAATTTGTGTAACCCAATGTTTGATACATTTTCCTTTTCTTTCTTGAATTTCTTATTCCCAATGTCTTTCCTTCTAAATTCTCTGTGCTGGTGCCAAAATCATGTTCAACATCTGCCTCTCTATTTTTCACTCTTAAAAAAAAAACCTTCAGCCTGAGATGCCCTCCTACTTACATCCCAAAGCCCCATTTCACATTTCCTCTATATCTGCGCCCTTTTCCTTCTCCATCTTTGTCCCTTGCTTCTAAGGTCCATCTGATGTCACCAAACACCTTCATTTCTTTGTTTCTGTCCATTTATTTTCATTTCCTTAAATGTGCCCATTCTACCCTTTCTGACAGTGTTTCTGAAGTTTGCATTCTCCAGGAAATTTCTCAGTTGCAATCTAAACCAATGTACTCAGTGTGCAAAAGGGAGAATGATATCCAGAGAGGTCAGAGGGCTTGTTAAGGGTACACAAAGCAATCCAAATGCTTGTTATGGAACTCTCATTAGGGTTCAGTGAGGTTTTGTCAAAGGACTTCATGAAAGTGTTTCAGTTTAAGGTGGGTAGGACGTGTGTGGTGGACACTGAGAGGTGCTGGGGGCCATGAAACTCGCCCTTCACAGGGAGAGGGAAGTCAAACTTTACAGACAGAAGGATCCACCATTTGTTTCGTAACCATTTTTCCTTAAGGAAGAACACCTTAAATTGTGACTCTACTCAATCCTGGGGAATGCTGTGTGAGAGTGTAGGTCTGAGTTGTAGCGATATGGGAGAGGGCCTGTTTTTCATCCCACCCGGCTCCCGCACGGCTAGCTTATACCCCGAAATAACA
>LOEQ01000139.1:78774-115891 GCA_001685075.1 Bramus lutescens | reverse complement strand
GGGCTGGCCTATCAAAAGGCCAAGGCAGTTTCTTTATTAACCAATAAAAATAACTCATAGACAGATGACCCTCCTACATCACCACCCTCCTCTTCCAGTTCCTCCATGTTTTTGATGTAACTCTAGTGTTCTGGTAGCTGAAGCAGGGAGATTTTGAACTTGAGATGGACCTGAATGTGTATACACACATACAAGACTTTGTTCTCAAAAAATCCAAATTAACAAAAATCCCTGAAGCTTAACCCATAAAATACTAGCTCCCCATCATCCCAGTACCAGTCCCTGTAATCAGCCCCACTACCATCTGTCTCTAGAAATTTAACCATCATGGGTACCTCATAAGAGTGTAATCACAAAATATTTGTGCTTTTGTGACTGGCTTATTTCACTTAGCACAACTGCCTTTGCTTTAAAACTGAATAGTATTCACTGTATATATGGATGCCATTCTCTGGTCCATTCGTCTATCCATGAACACAGGTGGCTTCCAACTTCTGTCTATCATGAATGATGGTGTTATGGGCATGGCTGCACTTGGATTTTTTTTTAAATATCACTGTGTATGTTGTTAAACTCTCAATAAATGCAAATGGTCTTCCTGAAAACTCTTTATGCCGTCACCATCTCTCCAGATACTTCCAGTTTGTGGTAGAGATGAGCTCATGCTTGTGTAGGAAGGAGAAGGGCCAAAGTGTTTGTCATCAGGGTGACAAATGAACTAAGGGCAAAGATATAATCTGTTTAAAAAAAAATCAGTATTGTCATCCATTCTTCATGGTGGCAGCAAATTGCCGTGAAAGTTGACTGCTGCATGTGTGCAGAGTATAATAGTCCTGACCCTGTGTCTGGCTCTAAAATCACTCTGTGGCCTCTCTTTCTCTCCGGTGTTGCATTGTTTTGTCAGTGGCTGTCAATCTCAGTGGGTTCAGTTGCCCTGCTGCTGTGGACCTTCTTCTCCTTGGACTGAATACCTGTCTTTCCTTAGCTACCTGGGCTGAGACCAAGATACGTGGGTCTAGGAGGCAGGTCTGGGAATCTGTAGATGCTCAGGACCCAAGCTGCTGGTCTGGACGCAACTTTGGCTTCTAGCCAATCCTCTTGTTCATGTCTCTTCTCGAGTGCGTCCTCCTGACACCTTTGACATCCCCTCACCAGCCTCCCCTTTCCTGGGCCTCACTGACTGACACAGCACACTGAGTTCCATGGCCTTCGTGCCAATACAAAATCCCAAGGCTCTTTATGAACCTCACATAGTTTCCCTTTGGCATTCCAAGGGGTTGGTGTTCCAGGACTTTGTATTGTTTTGTTCCCTCAAATGTTGGGTCATTGGGTTTAACGTGGCCAGAAAAATGAATGTATCAAAAGAGTCTGGCCACAGTGGGTGGAGGGCCAGGCCTGTTGGCATACACTCTGCTGCTGGCCTGATCCACAGTGGTGGCACCAGCAATTCTGTTTGTTCTTCAGCCCCTGGCAACTCCTGAGCAGATAAGATTCTTGTCCCTAGGGACACAGATGCTTCCTCCCAAGCCTGCTTACCCAACAGCACTCCACCTCAGAGCAGCAGCAGCCAGGAAAAAGGTGTACTTCTTTCTGGGAGCCCCTTCCCTTCGTTCTCCCCATAATGAGCATGAAAACATGGTTGTCTGAGTGGAGGGTAATTACCCTGAAAAGAAATGGCTTAATGGCAAATATATTTCAGCATTTTGCTTTTATGTCCGGAGTTCCCAGAAGAGTTGCAGCTTCATTCCAGTTCTGCAGGTGGAAAGTGGTCAGGACATCAGGACGCAGGTGGACTAACGCAGAGTGTGACGGGGCTCAGAGCCTTTGTATGCAGCATGCAGACAGTGCTGGCAGTTGCGTGTGATGAGACCTAGGGGCCTGCATCCTGCCTCTCTCGTTCCTTTTCAACTTGAAGCACTCCAGAGCATTCTGCCAGCTGTTAGAAGAGGCACCTGTGTTGACAATGTCACTGAGTTCTGGGAGAAGACAGTGTCTCACTTTTTTGGTAATCGTTGCACCCCCAGACCTATAAGAGCCCTGCATGTGGGAGCGTGTGCATGGTGATAGAAGCAGAAAGTGCTTCCAAGTGTAAGAAAGTTTAGTTCCATTTTGCGATTTTGTTGTTGTTGTTGTTGTTGTGTGTGTGTGGTGTGTGTGTTTATGGCACAGCATGTGAAGAGGTCAGAGGATAACTTGAAGTAGTCTATTCTCTCCTTCCCCCATGTGGGTTCTGGGAATTGAACTCATGTCACCAGGCTTGGTGGCAAGTACCCTACCCACTGAGTCATCTCAGTGACCCCAGATTTTGTGGAGGGTTTTGCCTTTTTTTTTCTTTTATTATTGTTTTGTTTGTCTTTGAGATAGGGTCTTATTATGTAACCCTGGCTGGCCTGCAACTCTTTATGTAGACCAGGATGACTTAAAACTCATAGAAATTGGCCTGCCCCACCTCCCAAGTGCTGAGAGTAGAGGCGTGCACCAACCATACCCCATTTTACATGAACTGTAAAAATACAGGTAAGATTCAGAATCCCAAGGAACTAGTTAGGGACATCTTTCTAGGCTTAGGTGATAAATCATGATATTTGATCCCAGAGTGAATCCAGCAGAGAAGTGGACCAAATAGGAAAGAGATGTAGTCAATTACAAGATTCATCTCGAAATAGGAGGGACCTGTGTTTGGCTTAGCAGGCAATTAATTATCTAAAATTGGGGCTGTGGATGGAGAGATGCTCAGTCAGTAAAGTGCACGGCCTTGAAAGCTTAAGGACCAGAGTTTGATCCAAAAGAAAAAAAGAAAGCATGGTGGAATGTGCTTGAAAAGGCAGCATGAGTAAGGCAGGTTCCTGCGGTCCTCTGGCCAGCCAGTCCAGTCTAGCTGCCTGGGAGGCATTGTCTCAAAGACAAGGCAGTTCTTTCCTGAGAGATGGTACCTGAGGTTGACTGACGGTCTTCACATGCATGCATACGGGCACCCACACCCTTCCATACACACCCAAACACAGTAAAATTGAGGGTAGAAGAGATGGCACAGTACCTAGCAGAAGCAGGTACTGATGTATCTGCTTTAATTCTATTGCTATAAAGGAGGGAGGGAAATATGTAGGAAAATGTAAAAGGGGCATCATCCTTGAAGAAACCAAAGACAGAAAAGCGGTTGAGACTGGCCTGTGTGGGGCATGTTTTGCCCTTCACTGGCTCGTTCTAGACTCTTGTGCCTGTAACTTCTGCCAGAGTTTGTTGGCATGCCTCTTGAGCATGTGTGTGGCTGCAGGAGCAGCCTACACTTTGAAGGCTTGTTCAGAAAGGGGGGCAGCTGGAAGGTGTGTTTATTCAGTTCGAGTAAGCGGAGGTAAAGGAAGGTGTGGTCAGGAACTAGGGCTGGTTCCCTTCTCCTGGTCAGCATAAGTCCAAAGTCAGCTGTCTTGCAGATTGCCACGACTGGTCTCACCCAAGGTCATTTTCGTTCATCTAGACTGCAGCTGAGCTGAGCAGAACGCTGCAGTCCAGGGACAAACTGAGTTGGAGTCGTTCCCCAGGTGCCTGCTAAGCGGTTCTGGTTCTGCCCACCACAGGTGTGGGTGCTGCACAGCTAGAGGGCACTGTGATATTATGAAGCTGAGCTCTCCTCCCAAGCCAGACTCCCGTCCCCACCTTTCCATACACACCACCCTCTTCTTTCCTTTTATTCTTCATTAGCTTTGGATTCTTGTTGAGGCAGACTTTCGCTGTCTTCTTTGTAATTGTTACCTGGATTTGCCCTTCTTCCAGGTCCCCGTGGCAGGTACTGTGATTGAGGCTGGGTGAGTGTGGCCATCAGATTGAAAGATACATGGTATTGACCACGAGAGATTATTCAGCTGTGATCAACAGCATGTGCTAATAATAGAAAGAAGGATATATGACCTCCATTAGTAAGGCTGTGTGTCCTTGTCTCTAGGAAGCAGGTAGCCAAGAGGTATGAGCATTGTAAGCAGAACAGGAGGATTAGTAAATTCTTGGTGGTTCAAATGTTACTGAAAACCCATTTTTGAAATGTCAGATTATTTGCCTAGTGGTGAATCAGATTTCTGAAAAAAATGGAATCCCAAATATTTGCTTTATATTTTAGTTCAGCTTCAACCAAGTCAAAAACAGATGTAATTTATTTTTATTATTAACAATACTTGGCTTCTTCCCCAAACATAGAGGATCTACACTGCAAAGCTACTTAATGGTGTTGGCCAGTAATGACAAGGGCGATACCTTGCAAAATCTTTATTGTCTTTTGCTACCAAATCACCCTCCTTTCTCTCTCCTTTCCTCCTGTATTCAGGGGGAATGGTCTAGGCGCTAAAGGAGGGTGCCTCATTTGTTTTGTTTTTGTTTTTTTTTATGCCACAATTGTCTCTATTGTCTCTCTATTACTGGACGGAATAAATGAGCAAACAGTCCATATTTTAAATGTACTTTTACATGTATGTTATGGCTCTTGAACTAATTAGATCCTCAAATTCTTGTAAAATAAAATGACTTAGAATAAAAAAATCTTGGTGTAAAGGACAGACTATGGGCAATAGGGAACTATTTGCTTGCTTGTTTACTTCTGTTTATTATTTGTGTGTTTACATGTATATAGAGCTCAGAGGACAACTTCATGGAATCAGTCCTCTCCTTCCACTTTTATGTGGGTTCCAGGGATGGAACTCACATCAGCAGCTTTGCTTTGCGAGTGCCTTTACACATCAAACCCAGTCTAACTTCAGCTTGCTGTCTAGCCCTTGCTTCTGCTCCCCCTGCCTCCACTTCCCAAGTGCTGGAATTGCAGATGTGTACCACCATACCTTCCACAGGGCAGGCAAGCACTCTTCCAGCTGAAGTACATCACCAGCTTGGCATCTCTTGAGGTCTGCTTCTTGAAGGGTGTGGCTAGGGAAGTCAGGCTATGGCCTCTGGTAAGGTTATCAATGTGTTTTCTTCCTTCTTTTGGGATGGATTCCCATGATTCCTAGCAGCATACTCTCTGTCAAAATAATCAAGTTTCAGGAGTCAAGTGAGGAGCTGGGTGCCTTTTGCCAGGACTGGATGATGGCGTAGCTGGAGGTCTTGGCTGTGTGTCTGAAGCAATTGATTATTTTAGTCTGTATCATACATGTTTGAGAGCTTTCTAGCTGTTTTTTTAATGTGGTGATACTAGAACGGAGACCAAATGAAAGTGCTTTTATGTTTTCTTGTTGTTTTGTATTTTTGAGACAAGGTCTCATTATGTAGCCCAAGTGAGCCTGGAGCTCACTATGTAAACCACACTGGCCACAAACTCATGCCAACCCTCCCTCACCAGCCTCTCAAATGCTAGAACTACAGGCATGGCTCATCAAGCCTCTTGAAATGGTTTTGCTAAATGTGAGGAGTATTCAGAATGAAGTTCATTGAGGAAAATGATGAATTGGACCGCCAGCAATAAACATCTGTACAGGCATAAAAGGTGGCTGTGATTGGGGAGATTTCATGGAAAGACTTGGGGCATAGTCTGAGCAGGTGTTCTGCAGCAAGTCGGACTGATGTAACATCCTGTTCAGGACTTCATATGCGAGCTGAAAACATGAAGTTGTCAGGCAATGCAAGCCGTATGAGTATCATTGGTCTAGCTCCTTCCCCACCCCGCTATCTTCCAACGCAAACTGTATGAGTATCATTGGTCTAGCTCCTTTCCCACCCCCACTATCTTCCAACGCAAACTGTATGAGTGTCATTGGTCTAGCTCCTTCCCCACCCCACTATCTTCCAACGCAAACTGTATGAGTATCATTGGTCTAGCTCCTTCCCCACCCCACTATCTTCCAATGCAAACTGTATGAGTATCATTGGTCTAGCTCCTCTCCCACCCCCACATCTTCCAGCCTGGCAATGTTCAGATGGATTAAACTGTGGGTAGGTTTGGAGACTAACCCACAGGTAAAAGACTTTGGAGGTGGAACTTATGGAGAATAACTTAGAATTCACAATTTTTTTTCTTATGCAAAAAGCCTGGTGTGAAGGCTGGTTCCAGCCCTTAATCTTCCCTGGGGGTGGAATGATGTGCCAGTAGCATTTGGTTAGACACAGGGAGTACTTGCCTGACAGTGAGTCATTAAATGGCAGGATGAATTATTGAGAGAAGGTTTTGGTATATAGGGGAGACTTTCAAGACAGGCTGGATTTGTATCTTATTGGAATGGCTTAGGTCCATCTGAGGATGTTTGGGTCTGCTGACATGGCCAAGGGGGAGCTGATGACAACTCGGGTCCTTGTTCTAACCTGGAGGTTCCTTCACCCAGAGCCTTCTCTGGAGTTGCCCACATGCTCGTTCATCCCCAGAGGTGCTTGTTACGGACTGCACAGCTTTGGAGCCCTTGCTGCCAGGCTGGTGGCCAGCTGTGGCGTTCCAGATGGCTGGTCTAATCAGAATCCATTTCTCTGTTCTCTTTGCAGTATGAATTTAAAGCCAAGAACATCAAGAAGAAGAAAGTGAGCATCATGGTCTCTGTGGATGGTGTGAAAGTGATTCTGAAGAAGAAGAAAAAGGTGAGTGACTCTGGACCGGAAACTGGCAAGCTAGGCATGGGCCATCATTTCCTTCTAGAACATTATCCAGTGGCCTCTGCTTTGTCCAGCAGTAATATTGCTACGCCACAGCTGGAGCATAGTGAGGCAGAGGCCTGTGACCCAGTGGGCCTATTGCTCAGAATGAGTCTCAGTAACTCATAGCCTGTGCGTCATTTCCCAGGAACCTCACGTTCAAAGTCTCTCCTCCATTTGAATATCTTTACCTTTGAGATGTGTGTGTATGTGTGTGTGAGAGTGTGTGTAGACAGAGTCTCATTGTGTAACCTAGACTGAACTTGAATTTGCATTCCTCCGGCCTTGGCCTCCTGAGCACTGAGGTGACAGGTATATTCTCACACCTGGTTTATCTGAGTCCCGTAATGGGAAATGCTTCCACATTAAGTGACACACACAGAGAATTGCTCAACTCAAATCCGAAATGTTTCAGAATTTGAAATTGCTGGGGCATCATGACAGTACTGCAGAAGTTTCTGATGCTGGGCCATTTAAAATTCAGATTTCCAGACTGGTCAAGTCTATACAAACATTCCCTGAATAGCATCCCCTCCCCCAGTCCTCTGAAATGTGAAACTTGCTAGGGTTAAATGTTTGGGGCAGAGGTTGTCAACCTGAAATTAGTAACAAGCTTCAGGGGCCGGGGGAGCACAAGAGAGGAGACAGCCACCTGGAACGCTCCACCCCACCCCAAGTGTCCTGCAGCCCCCACTCTATGTGACTTGTGGCCTTCTTTCCCAGCTGCCGCCCCTGGGTAGTGCTTTCTCCCTGCCCACACAGGTCTGCACACTGTACATAGCCATGGGGGAGACCTAAAGTGTCTTCTCCTGGGAAGTTCTTGACTAAGAGAGATGAAGCACGTAGATGCCTCTTAAGTCTCTGAGATTGAAATTATAAGGGAGGAAAGACCTTATAACTTGAGGAAGACCTTTTCAAAGTTGGCGGAACCAGCCCAACCCATGTTCCTGGTTCAGGGAGACTGGTTTCTATCATGCGTGTTAGATTGCTTTCCTCAGGTCTTCACATGAGGGGAATTGGTGGCTCAGCACCCTCCACTGGTAAAATCATTTGTGAGCGCTTTTCCAGGTGACAGGATGTTTTCACACCCATTGTTACACAGCCCTTCACCAGTACTATGGCCATGTCATTGGCTGGTGATTTCTTCACAGATTTTTCCCGCCCCTTGCCAGGGGCTGAGTTATTAGTCTTTCAAACTTACAAAATCCGGGGAGCATTGTAGAGGGGCGGGAAGATGATGGAGACCAAGATGGGGAAGAGTGCTCTGAAATCTGCCCTCTGGGTAGGCTGCAGGTGTGGAGACTAGTTAGGGAGGAGGGGTCAGCAGCAGGGAGACTAGTTAGGGAGGAGGGGTCAGCAGCAGGGAGACTAGTTAGGGAAGAAGAGGGGATCAGCAGGAAGGAAGAGTAATAAGAGAGGAGGAGGGGATCAGCAGGAGGAGACTAGTTAGGGAGGAGGGGTCAGTAGGAATGGGGAGGAAACAAGAGCAGGCAATGGGGGCAAATATGATCACAATACATTGTACACATGTAAAAAATTGTCAAAAAATTAAAAAGGAGAAAAAATGCATAACAAACTTATTCCTCTGGCCTGAAATATTATCCAGACTTACAGTTTTGAAGCTGTGACCCCCAGGAAGCTAAGTCACATGACTAGCTCAAGGCAGAAGACGTATAAACTGGGCTAACAGTTTCTTAATCCACTCTGAAGTAGAATTGTCTCCTGGACCAGAGATTATCCTCATAAGCACACATTTCCTACCAACCTGAGGCAAAGCACATGAGAAGGCAATTTAGTACAGGGTTGCTGGGTAGACACAGAGGCAGGCCAGCTCTGCCTATTCTCCATTAGGAGTGTTGGGTCCACTGGGTCATAATGACCTTGTTGGGGGTACAATTCCTCCAGTCTATTTGATAGTCCTGGACAGAGCTTCCCTGCATGATGGTCTGACTTCTGTTCATCTCTGGCTAACACTCCTAAAATCTCCATCCCACTCCCCTTTGCATATTACTTCTAGCTAGACCCCTGGGAACTATTATGTCCGCTTTAGATAACTTACTATAACTCTGCTACCATCCACTATGGAGCAACTTCAGGTCTTGTCCTTACAGGATAGTCTTATTTCCCAACTCACTCCGGGCTCCCCTTTGTATCAGGTACCATGCGTACTATCTCCGTCATGTCTTAGAAGACAGGCTAGATCACACACTGACAAGGGCAGTGGAATGCCAGGATGTTACCTGGGAGAGAAGCCACCCCCTCTTTCCCTAAGTACATGAAAGCTAAGCTAGGGCAGCAGCATGTCCCTGAGGGAGTCCTGGGGACTCGTGACTCACTCTGAAACTGCATGCTTGGTAATCTGTAGCATTTGCCCTCCTTCCCCAGGAAGGAGGCAGTGTAGCAGGTCAGTCCTAGATCTGATTTTTCCCATGCCAGCTTGGGAAAGAGGAGCCTCCTGTCTTATTTCCTCCACCCACGCCCGGTGTCCATTTCAGGGCCTGAGCTGTGCTGTGGATAAAGCCTTTAATCACTGTGTGCATATTCTGCCGCCTCTGGCAGATGAATGTGCATTAGCAGCAATCAGCCTTTTTGTTGGCTGCTTCCCACATGACAGTCGTGGTAGCTGAGAGTGCTGTCACCAAACTCAGGCACACACACTCTCTTTCTCCCTGGCATAGGGTTGAGAAGGGCATGACATGCCACGGTATAACTGTTGAGTTTTCTACAAGGAAGTGGAGCAGTCAGCAAGTGCCAGGAGTTAAGACCACCATGGTTATGGCCTGGCCGTCTTGCCCCCAATCATAGGCAGAGCAGCACAGCTTATGTTGAGCCTGGCGTTCCTGCCTCGTACTCAGTTAACTTGCTTGTAAGATGTTGACTGGTCCTCCCTCCTGCAAGAAGCATGTTGGTTTTCACTGGGTCAGGGTGCCACGCTGAAAGGAGCCCTTGGCAGAGGCAAGAAGACCTGGGTTTTGGTCTTGGCTCCACCCTTCCTGACATATGTTCTGAGCAGTTCATTTTGAGCTTTTAACTACGAAGTGAAAAGATGACTTGATGAGGATCATTGTAAATTTTTCAGTTCAGATCTCAGCACAAGCCATGGAGCCATGCTTTTTAATGTTTGTATGTAGTTCCAGGTCACATGTATGTGCTCAAGCCCCTGACAACCTACTTGGCTGCGGAGAAAGCAGACCTCAGAAGCCAGTTTCAGTCTTCCAGGGATACTCTGAGGTCACATACCTCCCAGAACAGCCATCAGGCAGCATCTTTGTCTTCAGTCTGTCCATGACTGATCAGTGATGGAGTTCTTCCCACCAGAAGAGACATGTTTTAAAGGGACCCCTGCTGCCTAGTGAGCTTTATAAGGCCAGGACTATCTTTGTGAGCTCAGCGTTTTCCTGGATGGCCTGACATTTCTAGAATGTTTCCGTTGCCTGTGGCTGAGGGTTAGCTGTATGAATGGATGTCATTTGTCCAGAATGGCGTCATTAAATTTAATGGGCATCATTAAATCCAGAAGAAGTCAACAGTGAAGTCTTAACTGTTGCTTTTGGTCATCGCATAGTTTTCCTTTTCTGTCACTGTCAGTTTAAGGGACTGAGCAGGGAGTAGGGGAGATTCCTGAGTTCAGTCCCCAGAACCAGTGTAAAGAAACTGAGCATAGGGCCTTGAGAGATGGCTCAGTAGGCAAAGAACTTGCTGTAATTAAGGACTGAAGTTCAGGATCCTCAGCACCAGGTAAAGTCCAGACAGGCATGTGGGCTGTTTGCAACCCCAACACTTGGGACATGGAACCAGAAGTCCTGGCTAACTAGACAAGCTGGAATCAGTAAACTCTAGTTCCAGTGAAAGACCCTGCCTCAGTAGATGGAGGACAGCTGCAGGTGTCAACTTTGGGCTTTTACGTGTGCAGGTATGCAAATAGAATGCATATTCACCCATGCACATGCATGCATACGTGCCACATATACTCACCTCACCACATAAAAGCTGAGCATGGTACAATCCAGCGAAGGGGAGATGGAGACAGGTGCACCTCTGGAACTTGCCAGCAGCCGATGTAGCCTGCTTGTTGAACTCCAGGCCAGGGAGAGACCTTGTCTCAAAAACTAAGGAATGACACACCTGGGACTGACATGTGCAAGCATGTCTCACACACACACACACACACACACACACACACCCCTATCAAAGAAGGATCAGTGTTTAGTAGTATAGATGGCTCAAACCTCCATGCATATTCCACTAGTGAGGGCAATAGCCAGATACGAGATGGTCATTCCATTGCTGTGTAAAAACCATCTTTTTGGTTTGCTAACAAGCATTTAGGATGTGCTTTCCCTGAACTGGTGCCAACTTAAGATAATGAATCTTAAGTTGAATTAGTTTCAGAAGCTTAGTTGCTAAGATAATTGGCTTTGCTTTAATGTACTCCAATCAGAACATCATTTTCAATGTTCAAGGAGGCCCAAGTAGTTATCTTTTTCTGTGTAGCTAATCATGCTCATTTATTATAATCCTAGAACCATACTATAGCACCATTTGCTGGGGAGTAGAATCCTGATTAAGATCAACCTTCAACTTCGTCCAAGGAATTTTTCTGTTAAACAGCTCAGTTTCATGCTTTCAGATTTCTTCTGTAAACCACTGACTTTGTTGGAATCCCCTAAGGTGACAGATTAGAAAGGCTTCAACATTCTAATGAACAAATACTTAACATGGATCCACCATGTTCTGGGAACTGGTGCTGGAAGCATAGAGGAATTAGGTGTGTGTGTGGCGGGGGGTGTTTGGTTTTTGACTGTTCTGATTTTGCTCTCTCTATTTCCACCTTCTAAAGCAGATGAAATAACATGTTAGAGAAGATATGGTCTCTTCACATGAGAGACTCACATTCAGTTGGGACACACACAAATACACATACACACAGAGAGAGAGAGAGAGAGAGAGAGAGTTTTATGTATATATTTCATAGGTACTTTCACGTGTGGAGGGCAGAGGTCAATGTTGGGTATCTTCTGTCATTCTCCACCTTATTTTTGAGGTATATGGTTTCTCCCCAATCCTAGAACTCACAAGTTCTGCTAGGCTGATCGCCTCTGCCCTCCCAGTACTAATGTTATAGGCAGGTACTTTCAGTGCCTTTTATGTGGGTGCTGGGCATCCAAATTCAGGTTCTTAATGCTTATGTGTAGCAGGCACTGTCCTGACTGAACCGTCTCCACAGCCTTAACATAGCTATTTCACTTTAAAAAAAAAAAAAGTATTACATTTGTGTGTGTATGAGTCTGTTATCTGCCTTTCTGTTGTCTGTCTGTTATCTGACTAGGAATCCAAAATCAGTTCCTTATGCCTCCATAGCATATTTGACTTTGGCCACTGTCTCAGCCCAAGACTAACTGTTTTTTAAAATCATTTTTATTACGCATGCATGTGCGTGCGTGTGTGCGTGCGTGCACGTGCGTGTGTATGTGTGTGTGAGGCTTGGTGGCAAATGCTTTTACCACTGAACTATCTTGCCAGCCCAAATTGACTACTTCTGATGGCATTTACATATAAGGCCATTACAGCTCCTGGAAAACTGCGCTAAAGGTATCTTCTTGTATTTTGGAGTGCTGGAGGGTGAACCCAGGGACTCATCCATGTACCACTGAGCTATGCTCCCAATCCCACATTAGAGTAATTTATCTCTTTCCCCACCTGTGCGTGAGCCTCTCGTGGGAAGGGAGCAATGTCTTCTCTAACTTGTTATCTCGTCTGCTTTGGAAGGTGGAAAGACAGAGTGAGGGATAGCAGTAATTACACCCTAAGATGATGATGGGAGCGGCTGCTAATAATAATGCATTGCTGAGCACCTACGCTTTCTAGTGAGTGATCTTTGATGCACTCAGATTTTCTGCAACCTTGCGTATCCCATGATGTGAAAACCATTCTGATACTCTGCCCGACCCCCATCCCTTGCTTATTATTGTTCCAGACCTGAGGCTTGAGCTCGGGACCTAACACACGCCAGGCAAGCATTCTACCACTAACCTACATCCCCAACAAAATCCAATATTTAACTTCTATTACCAAGGCCATCATCTCACAAGGAAATTATCATATTGTCCAAGTGATAGTGTTACTATGGACACAAAGAGTTCTTTCTGAGCTCACTGGGTAAGGAAAGGAAGCCCTCAGAATTACAGAACCAGCGTTTAGAAGGACTTCAGAAATGATCCGGTTTATTACCACTGCCCCAAGTTGATTAGCTGTGGCCCCAGAGGATGAGCAGATGAGAGCAAGGTCACCAGATAGTGACAGGGAGAGACTGTGAATTCGCAGCCCAAACCTGGTCTTCCTATTGGATTGAATAGGACTTTATTTCCTAGTAGTTTTAAAATAATCACATTAGAAATCACACGCACCGTGTGGGGTTCATTAGCCCTTTAGTTTTGAAATGTGCTATCCCGGAGCCATTGATTTCCCTGAGCATGGAAGACAGCTTTATTTTCTGGCTAGTAACTGTTCGTCTGAAAGCAGGGGAATGCGTCAAGCTGAGTTTATACAGCCTATGTTTTATAGAACCTTGCTAGGCCTTATGTTTTTATTTTAAAATAAGCTGCCATTGCTGTCTGGTGAGTGAATAATATCAAACTTCAGGCTAGAATGAGCTTGCCTCTGGTCTACAATAGGGTCAGGAAATAAATTTCAGTACACATTCCTTTTCTACCTCTGGGTTCTTATGAGAGGACTCTGAAGATGCCATATACATTTCTAACTTTCAAAAGGAGAGAGGGCCACTGTGCTAATTCTCCTTCATTCCATTCTCTCTCTCACTTGTCTAACGAGTCCTACCTGTGAACCGGATCTCAGAAAATATGTCCTAATGCAAGCTTTTGGAATGCCAAAAGGTCTATGACTGTCCATGGAGTACTTGACCTGAACTCGGTACATAAAGGAATGAAGGTTCTGGATCCGGGATGTGCTTATCCTGTTATCAGACTCAGAGAAGCACATGCAGGCCCTTCACCCCCACTCTGTCTGTTGGAAGCGGAGACCTCCCTGGCAGTGGAGAGGAAAAGATTTGTATTTCATCACCTTAACAAAGAGAATAGGGTTTAGAAGCAGATGATAAGGCGGGCTGTTTACAACAGGATGAAAGGGCCTTAACAGGAACTCATTTGCCCCCACAGCCTCTGCGGTCATCTTTAAAACAGGAGGCCAATTTTAATATGTAAATGGAAATGTTCTGCAGAAATTCCCTGCTTAAGTAGATCAGTGGGGGCTGGAGGTGCAGCTCCCTCAGTAGAGTATTTGCCCGGCATGCATGGAGTACCATACAAACCAGCTGTAGGCCTACAGGCCTATCATCTTAATATTTTGGAGACAGAGGACAGAGGATTAGACATTTAAGATCATCCTTAGACCTGTATAAATTCAAGGCTAGCCCTGGCTACAAGAGATATTGCCTCAAAACAAAACAAAAACCAGTGGGGGGTGGTGATTGGAGAGTGCACTTGTAAGAGCTCTTGACTGTTGCTCTTACAGAGGACTCAGGTTCCATTCCCAACCACTAGATGACTCACAACCATCAGTACCTCCATTTCCAGGAGATCTGATGCCCTCTTCTGACTTCCACAGTAACTAGACATGCATGTGGTACACATAGATCCATACATACCTGTAGGCAAAACACTTATACATGCAAAATAAATAAATCTAAAAAACTTTTAACAAGCAAACAAAGCCCAATGGGCTTTTATCCTGTAAGAACTAGGAGACATCTGAGAATAAAACCTGAAAGAGGTAAAGGTGAGTTCTCTCCCTCTCTTTGTTCTTCCTGCCCTGCCCTGTTAGTCTGAGAAGACACAAGCGCCAGGCAAAGGCCTAAAGGGTAAATGGGGCAGCATCCGGGAGAGGCTGATGACTGCCAGACTGTGGGGCCACTTGGTTAGAGCCACTGGGACTGCCGGGCAACCTNGGGCAACCTCAGGACTGGCAGGCCGTCTCGCAGAGACTCCCTACTATTCCTGGGAGGACTGCTTTCCCTCCTCAGCACTGGGTTAGGAGCAGCCAAGCCTTGCATGATCCCTGCTTGATTGTAATGATGGCCTGCAAGATATAACAGCCAGGCACTAGGTTAGTGACACTCTCTCTGGATCTTATTTCATTATGCTCTTGTGCCCACACCTTCCAAGCGACTTTTTAAACTACTGTGCAAGTCAGGTAACAGTGGTACTCGCTTTTGATCCTACCACTAAGAAGTCAGTCAGATCACTATGAATTTAAAGGCCAGCATGGTCTTCATAGTGAGTTCCAGGCCAGCCTTGGCTACATTAGTAAGACGCTGTCTCAAAATAATGGAATCAATAAAATAAGCATTAAAAAGACTCTATAATAAGGAGCTCATAAAAGAAAGTGGAGAGTCATGTTTAGAGAGATGGTCAGGCTAATAAACTTGGGCTCACAGCTCCCACAA
Source organism: Bramus lutescens (assembly GCA_001685075.1). Lineage (NCBI taxonomy): Eukaryota > Metazoa > Chordata > Mammalia > Rodentia > Cricetidae > Bramus > Bramus lutescens. The sequence goes on along the minus strand of LOEQ01000139.1, from coordinate 100,833 downwards.
AAGGCTCAGTAGGGCCTTGGGGGTAAGCAGGGGACAAGGAATCAGAGGTAGGAGACGTACACCTAGGGCTGCAGAACAAGGTGTGGCTGGAGGCTAGGTATTTGTGTCCTTCACTGGGGACCAGCTCCACACTTGTGGCTTGCCTCCACTCCATTATATTATATTAGCAGAGCTGGTGGGAGGTGAGTGTTTTCTTGCTGGAGACTTTGCTAATTTGCCCGCCACCCCTTTCTACATACAGTTAATGCTTGCACTCCCAGAGGGTCCGTGTGAGACATGTCTGGGGTGGAAGGAGACTGAAGGTAGGCATGCTGCTCCTCCCATGCTGCGAAGGACACCCTGTCCCCAGAGGGCACCCAGAGGGGTGCTGCTGGAGGTTTAGAGGCCTGGACCCCTGCTCTATCCTTCCACTCCACACTGGGAACGTCTTCATTTCCTGCCTGTCTCGGAGACTACAGCTGAGCCAGGATGGAGAGTAGCAAAACTGAAGATGTCCTCACAGCTACCAAGAATTGAAGGCCTGTTTTCAAGCATTTACGTAAGGAGAAAGGGAGGGGAGGGGGAAAATAGGGAGGCTGGCTTTGGATACAGTTTGGAGTTAAGTGGGCTTGCTGAAGATGGTTGAACCAGTTTGGCTATAATAACTGCTCAGTTATACCTTCTAGCCTAATCTTGAAGCTAACCTTAATTTATAATCTTGTAAAGATCAGTTATTAGTCTTCCTTCCTATTTTCATTCTCTTGTTATTATTATTATTTTGCTATTTTTTCCATGAAAAAAAAGTATTTCCATTTGGAAAAGTGAGAAGGGAGTGGTTTGTTTGTGTTGTCGTATATTTGCCTTTAAAACGCTTGTGAAATAGAGGAGATGAGAAATCATTTTCGACTAAGGAGAGTCTAACAGTTCTTCAGTTAAGCTGGGGGGTCTACATAGCTCAGTGGCAAGGTGCTGCTGGAGTCTCTGGGTTCCGTCCACTGTGCTGCAGAAACAAAAGCCCACCGTGGCCTTCAGTTAAGGCACTCTGGAGATGTGTGGAGCTTCCCCTGAGTTGAGCTGTTCCCAACACTGCATGGTGTCTAAATTATCCCCAGCAGTGGGGCCAACACTGTTCTAAGAACCAGGAAGACTGGGTTCTTGTCCTGAAGAGGCTGCAAACCGGGAGCCACACCTTACTCTGGTGAGCTCTGTGGATGAGGTGGGCAGGAAGAGCGCCAGGTGTGCAACAATGTTAAGGGCTGCAGACCTTCCTGTCCTGATACTTTTGGAGTATCACTGGCACATGGAAGAGTCTGGGTTGAAAGAAAAAAACAGAAAGCAAAATTCCTGTTTACCTTAAATTCTTGGGTAATCAAAACCTTGGAGAGGTTACCCTTCCCCTAAACCTTTTGAGTTACTGTGTTCATTTCTTGCTCTCCTCATAGATTTATTGGATTCACCCAAGGCTTACTGCAAGGTTTTTAATGAAGAGGAGAAAGTTTTAATGGGATTTTTCAGAAAAAGACAATAACTGGGTGAATGTATTGCTGAGAGTTTTCCTTCCTTCTAAGGATGTGTTCTGTGGATGCAGAAATTTGCTTCTAAAATTAATTTCTGGCTTCAATAGACTCTGCCAGTATTGGTTGACTCCCGTGAAACTCATATAAGATGCCTGGAGTCTGGCCTTGCCATCCTCCTGTCCAGGAATGCCAAAAAAGGGAAATAGCTGCTTGGCATTGTTTTGCCTCTCTACTCTTTCCTATTAATGGCAAGGTTAGTTACATTCTTTACAGTTGCAAAGGTGAGTCCTCCCAGGGTTAACTTTGAATTGGAGGAGCAGACTGGGCAGGCCAGAAATGTAATCTGGGTTCTGATTCGGTCTCAATATCACAGCCACTTTGAGTAGGAATATATGTGGGTCACAGAAACCATCTGCAATTACTGGGGCTTGAACCATGGATACCAGGAATTAAATGATTGTGGGCTGAAGTTTCTTTATGCCTCATCTATCCCAGACTCATAGTTAAAGAAGCTGGCAACCCGGATATGCCATGGGAACACATGCAGCCTGCTCTCTAGCCAAAGGAGAAGGAAAAGATCACCTTGGCCAGGTAGAACACAGTTGAGCTTAACTGCTCTCCCAGGCAAATGCTTAGAAAATAGTTGTTCTCTAAATCCCCAGTGAGGCCAACCCAACTAAGTAGAATCCTGACTTCCCCACTGCTGGGCTAGAGTCAGGCACTCTATCCCATCAGAGAAAACTGAAAGTCTTCCATCCTGGCCAGATGGTAATGTCTCCTCCCACCTTCTCACCTGTGTGATGTCAGTGAAGGCCTGCGGGCTCCTGGACCCCCACCAATGCCCAGCAGTAATGAGGCTGCATGCAGTATCAGGTGGAGGATACATGGAGGGTGGAGGATACATGGAAGGCAAACACCAAACACTCTTGCCTCTGTGAGCCAGGTGGGGAGCTGGAACTCCACCCACAGCAGCAGCAACAGAGGCCAGTGGGAAAGCCATCGTTGGCAAGGTGGTGTCTTTCTCTTTCCTCTCTTGGGGCATTGTTGTGGGATGATACTAAAACAAAGCTTAAATGAATCTCAAATCTTATAATAGTTTAAAGGTCCTGGGTTTCAATTGAAAGTAATATGCCATAGAAGGAATAAGAAGTATCTCACTTTGAAAAAAATAAACTTTATTATAAATTCTTGCAAATACAACACATCATACAATGAAATTAACCAGGCATGAAGACTATAAATCTCAGTGGATTTCTATACAGTTAGAATAGCATTCTGAAGATGGGACGGTAAGAGTAAAATCTTACTCTGAGAGAAAGACAAAAGGTAGGAAGTGTCTTTCCCAGGTTGCCAGATCTGGTAAAGTTACCTGACAAAGCCTCTATGGGAGTAGTCATAAAAATGCTCTTAGAGCAGTCACAGAGACTCTTGTTTCTATTTTCATTTTGAGAACATGCCTTAGTATGTTGCCCAGGTTGCTCTTTAACTCCCGGGGTCAGTGGTCCTCCTGGCTCAATTTGTTTAAGTGTCGCCATGTCCGGCTCCTGTCCTTGAACAAATAAAAAAGTACAAAGTAGATACATAAGAAATTAGTATCAATTAGAATTAAATAGAAATCTTAGAAACCAAAAAATTGACAGTTGAAATGAGCTCACCGAAAGGCCTCAGCAGCGAATAGTCGAAGCTTTATAAATATTGCTGGTTGAGTTGAAAGGTCAGGCAGAATAGATCACGACTACAGACGTGGCTTAATTTAATGTTCATGTTATATAAAAAAAAATCCACCACCCACCCCCAAATCAAATCACACCTCATATATTTTATATTGTCATTTCAATAGTGCTTATAGTAAACTTTTGTAGGTTGGAAATAGCCATCCAGCGATTTGGACTTTAAACCTTGAAAATATTTCTGCTCATCAGCTGGAAAATGGCTCCAATGGATGCCCGTGGGGTAATGAGGCAGCTAATGAAGTGGTGAAGCCAATGGGTTCAGGGTGATGTCCTTACCACAATACAGCAATAGCTGTGTTTTCCTCCCATGCTGATCAGACCACAGGTGAGTCAGAGTCAAAGGGCTTCAAAGAATCAGGGTTGCAGGAACAGGTGTGGTACATACAAAACGTGCCAACTATGATAGCGGAAAGTTTGGAAAATGTGTCCAGTAAGGGCTGTTTGTAAACCCTGGAACTATTTAGTAAAGAAGTTCTGAACCTGCTATGTTTACATTTCTGAAGGGGTTCTTAGAAAATTAATTAGTCTCCCCATTCTGTGCTATTCTAAATAGGCCATTTAGAACATTAGAGGGTAAGGAATAGCCATCATGAAAAAGACTCTTTAAACAATAGTTACAATTTAGGTATAACTGAGGTTTTGTGGGCTGTAAAATTGTTTAAATTGATTAATATTGAGTACTTGTGAACCAGTCTAAATCTACCTCTCGTTTTGCATTGGATGTTACATTGTCAAGGGCTGGAACTACTTGCGCAAGATCATGCCAGCCAAATTCTCAACAGGGATGGAGTAGGGACTCGCGAAGTTCCATCCTCAGCTGAGGAGCTGTTGGCAATTGATGGCATCTCGGAAAGAGAGAGTCAGTTTCATGCTCCCATAGATGGTCTTATACCTATACACATCTAAGCTGCATTAAATGGACTCCATGGATATAAATAAAAGAGCTCATGATGGTGGGAAGGAAAAGTGATGAGATAGGGAAGGAAGTGGAAAGGAGGATCAAAACACATCGCATGCATCTATGAAATTCTCAAAGTATTTAAAGGAAACAAGTGTGTGTGTGTGTGTGTGTGTGTGTGTGTGTGTGTGTTACTCTCTGGGCCTGATCATGGTCTTCTGTAATCTCTTGGAGAGCTTTCAAACCTCCATGTTTTGAGAGTGGCTAGCCGTCCTGTGCCTTCTATTTAAAACCCCACCTCGCTAAAAGACCTCATTTATTAATGCAGTGTTTCCCTGCTCGTTTGAGTCTATTTTTTTCACAGATGAATGCAATCTCCCCCAGTTTCCCTTGACAACACTATGTATCTGAGACAAAGACCAGGAAAGGTGGTGCAGGATTCTCTGTGTCCCTGCACTGGGAGTCAGGCCTGAGGGAAGGTGGCTGATCTCAGGAGCTTTCCCACCACACATTGGGGTGCTGCTCACTTCTTCGGGCGCTTCAGTCTGAGTTTTCTCATCCCCATTCTTATCACAGCAAGATGCGGTCACAGCAAGTTGGTCACAGCCAGCATGAATATCCTTTTTTGAGGAACTGCAAGGGCACTAGTCAATTTACCTGACACACGGGTTCAGTCCCTATCCTCTCCAAGAGGAGTCTGGGGCTACAGTTCACTTGGATTGAACAACATCCTCCATGTATTCTGAATGTTTATCTTTGCCCCCTTCTCTGCTTTATTTCCCCTTTTCCACTCCTCTGGATTGATTGATATACAGCCTTCTCCCTGCCCCCTTACTTTCTATAAAGAAATTTAGAGACCACCTGTGCTCCCATGAGGCCTTCTTGGCTCCTTCCCATCCTCTGTGCCTGAGGAGGCGCTTTAGGAGGAAACTGATCAGACCAGACACATGACGTTTTCCACTTGTCCTTTAGAAGCAATCAACTCTAAGTCTCTTAGAGGGAAAATGTCAGGAACAAATGTGTGTGTTTGCATATGCATTAGTAGCACAATGTGTGCCCTGGTTCTGCCCTGAGGACAAGCCTAACTTATTCATTTACAGCTTCTTTTATTGCAGAAAAAGGAGTGGACATGGGATGAGAGCAAGATGCTGGTGATGCAGGACCCTATCTACAGGTAAGAGCCCAGCCCAGTGCTCAGGAGGATGCAGAGCCCCAGGGACCCTTGCTGTCTCCTGGAGCCATCTCTTTTGCTGGTGGGTGCAGACCAATTTAAATAAAGTACTAATGCCTTTCCCCTCTGAGACCTGTAGATGTAACTATCTTTAAGGTTAAAAGTTTTTCTCGGGATGAANAGGGATCTCTTCTTGCTGTTTAATTCAAATGGCTGCATTGTAATTGAAGACCTTTTCAATTTGTGGGTTTTGTGCTACTTGGAATTCCGTAATTGCATAGATATTGATCATGGGAAGAGAGATAACTGAGTTAACTCATCTCCCATACTTCCAATTCCCCAGCGCTGTCTCTTCCACTTTTCTTCCTCCTTAGAATTTGAACATAGAGAAGAGGTTTTGGTCATGTGAAAAAGCAAAATGTCCCAAGGACACCCCCAGGACAATGTGTAGCCCGAATGCTTATGATCCTCCCAAATTTATCTGTAGATAACTTAATCCTCGAGCTGATAGCATGAGGATGGGTGGTAAATGGAAGTAATTAGGCCATGAGGGTAGATGTTTGGGATTAGAGAGGTCTCAGAGAGTTATTAGTTTGCTCCTATCGCCACACAAGGACAGGGCTCTTGGGTACCATCTCTGGACCAGCAAATAGATCTTCATCAGATACTGAGCCTGCCATTTCCTTGATCTTGGACTCTCCAATCTCTGGGACTGTGAAAAGTACAATGTTAGTTACAAACCATCCAGTTTATGGTGTGCTATTGTAGCAACTTGAACTGACACACCCAGAAGTTGCTTTCACAATTAGATTGGTACGGCCCCCATAGGAGTCCAATGGCTGCCAGCCATGTAAGGATGAGAAAATCGGTAGCAATAACACAAAACCTGGGGCTGTCCCTGGAACCATGGCATAACCCTGACTTGTGGGCATCATTCTTCCGTCCCAGATTCTGCAGATCTACCTCCTCATTTCTGCCTGTTTCCTCCCCTGGGAAAGGAGTTATCCTTAGGAGAGTCTGGAGACCTAGACTTAGACCTTGGCCTTTGCCAACTCTCAGACTATTACCATACATTTGGTGACAGCGTGGGTAAGGGCTCTTGGAAGAGTTGTTTTAGTGTATTATTGTAACTTGTTTGTTTGCTTGTTAGCTAACTGAACAAATAATTCATCACTAGGCTGTAAGGCTCTTTAAGGGAGGAACTATTCTCTGTTAACCTTTGTATATGGTGTGTCAAGCCTGTGCCTGGCCCATGTTAGGCACTTCATAAGTGGTTAGATAAATGTGTTAAAATTACGGTATGAAAATTAGCATAAGTTATGGTAATTCACAAGAGGGAACAATTACTTTCTATTTGATTGATGAGGAAAGGCTTTAAGAAACAGATCGTATTAGCTTAGAGACTATAAATAGACAAACTACTACACTGTGCATTTTGTAAAAGGAAGAACGTTTTATGTTGATGTGTAATATCTGTGTGTGCAGAAGAGGGCACCACATCATCTGGAGCTAGAGTGACACTCACTGTCTAATACAGATGCTGTAAACTTGGGTCCTGTGTTCTTTGGAAGAGCAGCAAGTACTTTCAACACTGAGTCACCTTTTCAGCCCCCAGAAAGAGGGTTTTTTGTTTGTTTCTTTGTTTTTGCACCATATACATAAGACCTTTTGCAGATGCTGTTCATATATTTTTTTGAGACAATGTCTTTGTGTATCCCTGACTGTCCTGAAACTCACTATATAGACCAAGCTGGACTTGAACTCACGGAGGTCCATGCACTTCTGCTTCCCAAGTACTTAGATTAAAGGCATGCACAACCATGCCTGGCTTGTTCATGAATTTTCATTTTACCTATTCTTGGTTGGAAGGCCTTTCCCATTTCATATACTCTAAACAAACTGTTTACTTTTAAATAGTATAATTGAGGTAGAATGACATTTCTTAAAAAATGAGAATATCTTTAAAACAAATAACTTGACAAATTTTGATATGTATGTACATTTGTGAAAGCATCACTTTAGCCAAGATAGTAGACATTGTGGTCACTCCCCAAAGTCACCTTGTGCCCTCTCTCATCCTTCCTCATCCCACTCCATATTCTGCTGACACCCCCCCCCACTTCACTATTGAATTTTGAGAGATTCCTGGATAGAATCCTTTTCATGCTTATGATGGGTGGATCTCTGAGTCTGAGGAAAGCCTGGTCTACAGAGTGGGTTCCAAGACAGCCAGAACTACACAGAGAAGCCCTATCTCATAAATACTTTTTTTTCTAATTATGTTTTTTATCTTAATTTAATTTACTTATTTGACAGGGTCGCATTATGTAGGCCAGGCTGTCCTCACACCTGCAATCCTCCTGCCTTGGACTGCCAAGTACTGGGGTTATAGGCAGGCACTACTATGTCTATTAAGTTTCAAATTTTGGTGGAAGTAAAATTTATTATAAAATCTTTCCCTGACTCAGAAACTTTCTGTTTTCATCTTGGGCATGATAGTTTTAGGTCTTATTTATTTATTTAGCTTTTTTGAGACAGGGTTTCTCAGTAGCTTTGGAGCCAGTCCTGGAACTAGCTCTTGTAGACCAGGCTGACCTCGAACTCACAGAGCTCCGCCTACCTCTACCTCCCGAGTGCTGGGATTAAAGGCATCAGCCACCACCGCCTGGCAGTTTTAGGTTTTATGATCATGCAAATGGTTCACTTTGGTTCCGTGTGAGGGGTGGACTAAGTCGCCTCCTCCCCTACTCCGTCCACTGTTGTCTACCACCCATGGACAGCCACTTATCTTGACCCCATTTGTTGAAGGTTATCCTTTCTCCACTCTACTGTCATTGTATCTGTATTAGAAATCAGTGAGCCATTTCTTTATGGTCAGTTTCTATTCTATTCATCTAATTATATTGATTCTTGAAATTGCATAGTAATGACCCTCCAACTCTCTTCTATTTCTGAGATTTCCTTCAATTTGTGTAGTATATCTTTTCCCATCTATTCATTTTTAGAAAGAAAAATCTACCCTGAAGAGGGGAACATCAGTGAATTTTTAAATGAGTATTTCTTTGCTTCAGAACACATGCACGCATTCTGTCTCTCCTGTCTCTCCCTCTCTCTCCCTCCCTCCTTCCATCTCTCCCTCCCTTTCTCTCAGATACACACAGACACACACACACACACAGATATTTTTAAAAGTGCTAGGATTTGATAGACTATTCTAGATGCTATATTTAGTTCCACAATGTGGAATTTAATGGTTCTTAAAAATTGCATCATGTTATCATTTGTTTATGTAACTAACTATGACAGGTCTTAGCTTGTGGCAGTTTCTAGACTTTTAGGAATATTTAAAGTAGTTGCTTTGAGCCCTATTTTCTGTATTCTTTAGTGTCATGGTTTTCTTAGCCTGAATACAGAAATGAAGATACGTCTACAAATCACTGTGGTAAGGACTTTGTTGTGGAACGTAGACTTGTACAATTGGGGGGAGCTGCAAATAGAAGGTCCAGAAAGGGTCAGAGCAAAAACCTCACCCACCTTGCCTGCTGTGGGTTCTGAGTCAGAGCATCCAGGAGCATCCGGGAGCCTGAGTTAGAGTCTGCTGGATTTTACCTGCAGAGGGGCCAAGTGCAGGGTCCATGCGAGGCTGCTGGCTCTTCCTGGCAATGTAGTAAAGGTTCTGGTGTCAGACCTGGGCTCACTGATAGTCAGCAGAGCTGACAGCTGTGAAGGAGAGCTGGACACAGGGCATACAAAAGTGAGGACAAGCTCCAAAAAGTCGTTCGAGAGACCTGTGATGCCCAGATGCGCCCTCTAACCTCTGAAGATCTCCAGAAGAGAATGGCTGCCGCTTCTCTCGCACCATCCAAATTTCTCACTAGTCTGTCTGATGGGAAGCCCCCAGAAGAGATCTTTGGGGGAAGAAGATCCTGGAACACATAGTTTTGGCTTGGTCGAGTTCACTTAGTAAGAATTTATACAGCAACCTAGTAGCAGGCTGACTCTCCCTCCAAGTTTTCTGTGTGTGTGTGTGGCTTTAATGAGAACATCTTCCAAGTCACACTGGAATAAAGCAGAGATGGGCCTGGAAAAGGAAGAGCATGAGGGTTTCATTGTTTTATTTTCAACTCTTTGCCAACCTTGGATTTCATTTCCTTCATGAGAATGCTTATTTTAGCTTTTATTTTAAATGACATAGTTCCTAGGATAAAAATAAGTTCAATAGTGTTTTTACTTATTTTGCATTGTGGAAACCATTGCCTTTGAATTTTAGTGTGACTGCCTGGAAATCACCTCTCCTACTCATATTGAGCACAGACAGAATTAGTATATTTGACTACATTCGTCCCTGTGATAATTATATTCCTTGATATGAGAGATTGAACTACAAACAACCCCCCTACTTTGTTCCCTTAATGCTAAAGGAAGTAAATTAATATGACTCAAAGTCTTTGAGAAGCAGACTAGAGTAATTCTCCAGTTCTTTCAATGACCAAACCATGTAGAAGCCCAACAGGCTTCCAGACAGTTCTCAGAAATGACATTACTATCCAAACAGCTGCTGTGGTACTTTGAAGTCAGGCAGGTGTATTCCAGTGTTGGTCCTTCCACCTCCATCCATGCTTTGATTCTTGAGTAAGTGAGAAATCAGTTACTCGGGGCTTCCTGGGGAGGGAGGAAGAAGTGCATGGAAAACTGCTTGGCACTGGGATAAACAGTGGTATTTCATGCTGAGACCAATCAGGAGGCAGAAACCATAGCAATTTAAACCGAGTTTTCTAATAATTATTAAGCTGCTTGCATAAGCAATAGGTTATCAAATGGAAATCCCAGTATCAATTCCCTAAGATTGTTGACTAGGAATGTCCCTGGGTTTCCCAAGACAATACAAGCAGTTACTGCTGTTATTAATTACTCAGCAGAACTGATTGATAAGGCCCTATTACTGAAGACACTTCATACCTTGGTGACAGGGCATAGAGAAAGAAAGCTGGAACTGGGCAGGAAGCTTCCTCTCTGCCGTGTAGCAACCATAGTGCCAGAAGGTATTATGCAGGATGCTGGAGGAGAATCAGCGGCAGTCTTAATCAGCTGTGGACCTTGTGGACTGACAACCAAACAAGATGAATTCACTGGTCCAACAGACTGGCAAGTCTATTATGGGAATGTCCTACTTGACTTTGTCTACTTGACACAGCCCAGAGTCATCTGTGAAGGGAGTCTCAGTTGAGCGGTTGCCCAAATCAGATTGGTTTGTGAGCATTGTCTTGATTGTTAATTGATGTAGGAGGGCCTCCCCACTGCGGGCAGTATCGTCCCTGGGAAGGTGGTCCTGGACTATATAAGAAAAGCTAACAAGTATGAGCCAGCAATCAGCATTCCCTTCATGGGTTCTGCCCTGATGTCCCTCAGTGGTGGACTATCACCTGATAATGTAAGCCCAATAAATGTCTTCCTCCCAAGTTACTTTTGGTCATGGTGTTTATCACAGCACCAAAGTAAAGCTAGGACAAGGAGTAACCAACCACTTTCTGATGCCCATTCCACAGGAGGGAATGGGCCTTCGGTGCTGCAAACATGGCTGTAGTCCATGGCTGGGAGTGGTGATAGGCCTTAGTGCTAAGCCACGGTTGCTTATTTGCTAAATGAATATGGTGTGCCTGTCTAATTGGCTTCTGATGAATATCTGTGCTCATAGAATAGTCAGTTTTGGTCAGAGAAAGTTTTTATCAGTGGTGACTGCAGAAAACCATAACTGATCAAAGTACAGAGAATAAACTACTGTTGAAGCCTGGACACACTGGGCCATCTCTATCCTACCTCCAAGGCTCAGGGAACATCGTAGAAGAAGAGATAGAAAAAAATGTTAGAGGGGTAGTGGTGTGGGGCCCTGGCTTTTGGACATGACATGGCTGCTGGATTCTTGAACTCACAGCATCTCTGATTGCTTCCATAGGATCTCTAAAAGACCAGGGGCTGTCACCACCCTGGCATAGAAGAGGAGGAGGCTTTCAGGGCTGCCTTAGTTGCTTTGTTATAAAACACCCTGACAAAAGCAACGCAAGGGAGACTAGGTTTACTTTGTGTCACAGTTTAAGGGTACAGCCCACCATGGCAGAGCAGTGACAACAGCAGGATCTTGAGGCAGCTGGTTGGTCACATCACAGGCACAGTCAAAAAACAGAGAGTGCTGAATGCTTTGGCTGACCTCAGTTGCCTTCTATGCAGTATCTAGGGTTCTGAGTCAGGGAAAGATATCACCCACAGTAGCCAAGTCTGCCCACCTCAAGTAACCAAATCAAAATAATCATCCACTAGCATGCTTAGGGGTCATCTCTCAGATGGTTTTAGATCTGATCAAATTGACAATTGAAAGCTGGACTGTGATGGCACACACCTTTAATCCTAGCACCCAGGAGGCAGAGGCAGGCACCAGGCAGATCTCCATGCATTTGAGGCCAACCTGTCTACTGGGCAAGTTCCAAGACACCCAGTGCTATACAGAAAAACTCTGTCTCAAAAAAAAAAAAAAGAATANGAAAAACTCTGTCTCAAAAAAAAAAAAAGAATAAAAACCTTACAATTGAAATTAACCATCACAGGGCTCCGACCCTCCCTTAACATTTGTATGTAGATAATGATTGATTAGAAAGAGAAGCATTTTCTTCAGTGTGTTGTAGCCATTAGTAGGATGTGCATGCCCCTGTAAACAAAGTCTCACTCATTCTTGTACCTGTAACAATCCTAAAGAAAGTCTTTGGTTCACAAAAGTAAACAAATAAATAATGACATGTAAGTAGAAGTACGGGATTAGTTAAGAAGAGTATTCGGGGAAGAAGGAAAGGAACAAAATATAACAGTGGGAATGTGTGTAAACATAATCAGAATCTATCATGTCTGTGTAAATGTCAGAATTAATAAAATTCACCTTTATGTACAATTAATATGTGTTAATCTTATTAGTCAAGGTCCTAGGAACAAAACTGAAGTCCCTAAAACAATACAGGAAATTTCCACTGTTTTTGGTTACCCACCAGAACTGGTTGATAAGATCCTATTACCAAAGACATTTGGCTTGTTCCTCATGGTTAGCTCAGCCTGTCTTATAGTACTGAGGACCAGCAGCCAAAGAGTGGCACTGCCCATAGTAAGCAGGGTCTTCCTATATCAATCATCAATCAAGAAAATGTACCCCGGATTTGTCCACAGGCCAATTTTGTGGGGGTATTTTCTCAAGTGAAGCTCCCTCTTCCAAAATTATAGCTTCTTTTGAGTTGACATAAAGTTAGCAAGCATTGCATGTGTCCTCACATTCAGGAAAGACACCAAATTTCAAGCAAAGAGAGTTTATTCTGAAATTGTGAGCTTATAGTAATAAACCTCTAGAATTCACAGGACAATGATTTTTAGGCATGCCTTGGAAAAAAAATATGTTGCCTGCTCTGCCACTTAGTTTTAGCTGTCAATTTGGGAAGCCTACACTCACAAGAATAGTCTTAACTGAGGATGTGTCTAGAACAGGTTGCCCTGTGGGTGTGTCAGTGGGGAATGGTTTTGCTTGTTAATTCATGTGTGAAGTACTAGGCCCACTGTGGGCAGCACCACTCCCTAGGCATGGGGTCTTGCTTGATCTTGTATGAGCAGAAAAGGATAGATGAAAAGCAAATAAGCAGCATGGGTGTATTTCTGCCTGCTCTTGCCTGTGGTTGTGATGTGACCAGCTGTTCCAAATTCCTGCCACAGTGACTTCCAAAAGTCATGGTCATAACGTGGGGTTGTAAGCCAAATACACCCGTTCTCACTGCAGTTGCTCTTGGTTGGGGTATTTTATTGCAGGAACAGAAAAGAAACTAGAACACCTGCAAAGAAACATACTTTTTAGGAGAACAGAGACAGAAAACAGTGAATTACTGTTAAGAATATGCTAAGTTAAGTACCTGTCAACTGCTGAAGCTTAGAAAGAGCTCCTTAAAACATTTTAATCATGAAAATCAAGAAGGGAAAAAAATCCTAGGTAACCTTAGTGGAGAGGCTTAGAAATAAGAGAGCATCCATCCTGAAAGGATGGGTTTGGGCCAAAGACTTAAGACAGAAGAAAAGATGATGTGAGGGCATTTGGATGAATGGTCGAAGGAGTTCCTTCAGTTACTTGGCAGCGGAAGGATGAATCATGATGTGATGAACTGTACCTTAATGATGAGCTGGAGTAGAAATCTATTTTAGGAAGAAGAGATAGTAATGTGGTCACAAAGGGAAGAGGAGCAGCTTGTAGGGGACAAAGAAAGATTTGCGGTCTGTAAAGTATAGACAACTTTGGAGTGTTCCTATTTTTAGGCATGTAATGACACACAACTCAGACCTCAGATAGTTATGAGAGATGGTAGGTGGACTAATCTTCAGTCACTCTGAGGTTTTATTGTGGCTCACAGTTCAGGTGTTTCTGTGGGTTTGAACCTCCAGTGAAGGTTGCTTATGACTGAAGCACATACTGGAGTCAGTGGTCACATCTTAAGCCAGGGAAAGGGAAGAGAGAACATGGGTGTAGATTCCATAGTCTCCTTTTGTGGGACATCTCTAGTGACCTGTGGAGTCTCCTATAAGACCCCAATTCCCAAAGACTGTCACCAACCAGGTATTTCACTAAGTAAGGACCATGGCTTTACAAATGAACTGTTGAGGGCACAGCCAAACCATAGCACCTTCCTCTAAACCACCACAAGCCAACTTAAATCCTGGCATGCAGTCCATTTCCACTGGACTCTGGAAGGAACCCAGGCTACAGAATGTCCTGAAAGGTCAGGGATGGAGGTGTAGACCTGGAGCTTGAGCCAGCTCTTGCTTATGATGTCTCCTAAATGAGTGTTGCTAGTTGCAGATTCCTGGACTATTTCTAGATGAGCGCCTTTCCCTGCTCCTGCTCTTACCTCCCGTTATCTAGGTTCTTACTGGGCCTCTGCTAAACTGGAAATGCTGCTATCAGGAGTGTGAAGGCCGCCTGGCCTAGGGATCTCTCCCTAACTCTCCTGTGTCATTTCTGGACAGCTCATTTGACAGACATAATTGTTCTATCACTCTAACCATGAGCAATGCTTCATGAAGGGTTGACGTTTTTATTTCTCCCAGCTTTGAGACCCTTCCTTGACAGTATCTCATACATATGCATGAGTAAGAATAACTCACCCAATTTTCTGCATGGAGAACATTATGAAAAGAACCGAGAGGCAGGGGGGAGGAGAGCATTCATTTTGTCTGGCTTCGGTTACCTCCCACAGCTGCCCTGCAATCCCTGTTCACTCTGGTAGAAATCCTCACTAATGTCCCTGCCCTTTTCATCTTCTAGTACTTGTCAACCCTACACCCTTACTGCCTGTGGGAGCCCCCTCCCCGTGAGATTCCCCCTGTCCCTTAAAGCATCCTCATACCACTGCCAGCTGTGTCTATTCTGGACCCCACCCTCGCTGGTGGTCAGCTTCAGCTCCTGTCTTTTCTTTCCTCAATCTCAATGGCTCCCTGCCTCTCTTCACACCTGCTCAGCTGTCCCCTGCCCTGAAATAACCACCCTTTAGTCCTGGTCATCTCATGCAAGTAAAGCGTTTATCTAGTTCTTCTTTATCATTAAAACATCAGGAGTCAGACAGTGGGGTAAAAACTTAAATGATCAGAGAAGCTGCGGAGAAGCCACCAGTGACCTCTTACCTCTTCTCTTCCTCTCTCCAAAAGGGCAGAGATCCTCTTTAAGCCCTGCCTTACTACTTTCTGGCTCTCTATCTATCTTCAGTCCTCCAAAACCTCTGTGGTTATTTTTGGTCAGCTAGTGGCTAGCTCCGCCCTCTGATTCAAAACAAACTTAATTTTCAGAATGTAATCAAAATATCACACAGCATGCAAGAGTATGTTGTCTGTCAACTCTCCTTCCTTTCCAACGTCGTGCTTTTGTCTTCATCAGAGCCCACTCTCTGACAGCTCCTCACTGTCTGGCTTTGATATCCTTCATAGAAACAGCTCCCAATGTCTTCATTTTGTATGGCCTTCATATGTCCAAAAATACAGACATTTCTCCTAGGTTCTTCTCGTCATTTCAGCTGTGATCTCAACACACATGCTCCTCTTGCCTATCTTTTATTTCTGCTTATTTTGTCTCTCCCTCTTTTGTTCTCATTCCTACAGAGTCGTAAGCAGTCTTGACCTTTCTTTATGAGCAAGTTCTGCATTGTCTTTTTTCCTCTTCCTAGGGTGGAAAAGGTTCCCAGGATTCTAGTGGTGCTTGGTGAGTCTCAATAAACACCCAGAATGGCCACCGAGTTTCCACCAAGGATTGATGACTTGTAAATCACTAGCTGCAGCCTCGTGCCCTATTGGGCAGGTGTCTGACCTTTCTTTTCCTCTGTCTTCCTTCCTTTGCTTTCATTGCTTCTTTTCTGGTCCGGATATGCTGCTCCATAGAAAGCAATGTGGGTGGAAATACTAAAGGACTTAGCACTTATCCTACAGGCTTTCGCTCTGGCCTCTCCTCCCTATGACGGGCTTCAGACAGATGTTTAGTGAAATGGAATTCAAATGTAAGGGTTTTTTTACACTCATTTACCATTGAGTATGTGTGCATGGCATGTATACATGTGGATGGAACTCACGTGAAAATCAGGAGACAGCTTGGTGGAGTTGGTTCTCTCCACTTTTGTGTGGGCTCCTGGGATCAAACTCAGGCCACCAGACTTACACAGAAAGTGCCTTTACCTGCTGGACTGGTCAGTTTTTGTCAGTCTGACACAAACTTAGACATATCTGGGGAGAGGGAATCATGAATGAGAAATTGCCCTCATCAGATTGGCCTCTAGACAAACCTGTGGGGGCATTTTCTTGACTAATGGTTAATGTGGCAAGGTCAGGCTCCATATGGACAGTACCACCCTGAAGCGAGTGATTCTGGGCTGTATAAAAAAGCAAGCTGAGCAAACCATTGGGGCAAGCCAGTCAACAGCATTCCTCCATGGCCTCTGCTTTCATTCCTTCCTCAAGCTCTCGCCTTGACTCCCCTACATGATGGGCCCTAACCTATCCTGTGAACTGAAATAAACCTTTTTCCCCCCAAGTTACTTTTGGTCATGATGTTTTGTCACTGCAATAGAATGCAAACTAAGACACCTGCTGAGCCATCTGGGCACCCCTCAGACAAAAAGTTTTTTTAATGCCCAAATAATATATATTTGTTGTATAAAATAAAATACTAGTTTCTTAAGGGGGAAGGTATCAGTGCCCCTAGCATCATCAATGTGTATGGTGTATCCACTTACCTCCCTGTTTAGAGTACTGTATTTGCAAATATATGGTTACTCTGGTGTTTTCAACGCTCAGTATAATTTTACATTGCAATTTTCCCATGATGCCTTTGGCTCTGAAAGTGCCAAAGTGAAAGCAGCATTGCAGGGAATCTTACTTGACTTGGAGGGCAATGTATGATAAATGGGGGGCACACTCGGGTCAACAAGATAAATATAGGAAAGGTTGCCTCGTGATCTGAATATAATAGGAGATATCAGTGTCTGACCAAAACAGGTGAGAGCAGCAGAAATGCACCAACCTGTGAGCTCTAGGCATGGACCAGATCAGTGATGTCTGAGTATAGAGAATAAATGAAGGATGGAAAGAAGGGTCTAGTCACCGCCCATTGGAACTTCAGTACTTACCTAACTGTCCTTTCTGTCTCTTGTGGCATCCCATTTGATTGGAAATTCAGTCCTGATCAACAAATAGAACTTTGTGTCACACCCTTAGCATAAGCACTGTGGAGGCAGAGACCATGCCTGCTTTGTCTACTGCTGGGTCTCCAGTGCCTGGAGAGATCCTTAGTATATAACAGGGATTCAGGATCACCGCATGATGAAAGTGGGGGGTAGGCTAGGTCTGCTCCTTTGCTGTGCTAAAACATTCATTTCAGGGCTGAGGTCCTAGCTCAGAAATAGAGTGCTTGGGTAGGATGTACAAAATCCTATGTTATTCAGTGGGTAAGGACACTTACTGTTACTGTAGAGGACATGAGTTCATTTCCCAGTACCCACATGGTGGCTCAACCATCCATAAGTCCAGTTCCAAGAAATCAAATGCCCTCTTCTGACCTCTGCAGGCACCAGGCATACATGTGGTTCACATACCTACAAAGACATGCAGACCAAGCATTATGCAGGCAAAGCACACATGAAATAAATGTATTTTAGATTTATTAATCTAAAAAGAATTGTTTTAAAGATCCTGTGTTGGATCCCCAGCACCATCAAAATAAATGAATTAATAAATATAATCTTTAAAATGTTTGTTTCAGAGTGGCCATTAAGCTTATTTACCCTCATGGTGACTGTCTTAGTCAGTATCCTGTGCTGTGAAGAGACACCATGACAGAGGCAACTTAGAAAAGGAAGCATTTAACTGGAGGCTTGCCTATGGCTTCAAGAGGGTTAGCCCATGACCGTCATGGCTGTGCATGGCTCAGACTTGCTGCTGGAGCAGTAGCCAAGAGCCTGTATCCCCATCAGTGGACAGTGGAGAGAGTGTGAGACCTGGGCAGATGTGGGATTTTGAAAGCTCAAAGGCCAACCCCAGTGTGACACACACCTCCAACAAGACCATGCCTCCTACCCTTTCCTGAACAGCTCCGCCCACTAGGGATGAAGCACTCAGATAGATGAGCCTGTGGGGGCCATTCTCATTCAGACCACTACAGTGGCCTTGTCCTTCATGGTGGCCTAAGAGGCAGCCCAAGAGTGGCACAAAGGCCACTGAAGAGCAAGTAGGCAGGCATGGAGGACAGCTGAAACAGACTTCAGCAGCCTCTCTGGGCCTGACCTTACAGGGCATCTTTTACACTAATGAAGAAAAATCCAATTAGGCCAACTGTAGCAAACGTCACATAATTAAAAATTGTCTTCCAGGGAGAGGATTACTCTATGGAGGAAGAAGCAGGGAACTGGAGAGCCAGGTTGGGGCCAGCTCTGCTATGAAATGATTTTTATTACTCAGTGCTTCATTTTCTCTTTAAATGTGCCAAGAGAATTGATTTAGAGCTTTGTGAGGCGCTGAGGAATCTCAGAAGGGGAAAGTGTGTGCGAAGCAAAACCCTTCCCTCCCTGCTGCCAGGCAGGCATTGTCCTGGGCGTTCATTGCGTGGTCTTGACACTCGCTAGGATATAAGTATCTTTGAAAATCTGATTAGAGCTGGAAGATGAATACTCTTGTACACTCCCAGCCATTTTCTCATCACCGCCTTCTAAGGAATTATAGGTATGAGCTATTATGCCCAAATCAGAATTTTCAATTTTAGGGAAACTTGGGAACCTACTATCCTGCAGACCCATGAGCCCCAAGGAATAGCCTTTCATGACACTAAGGGTTTAGTGTCAGCTTTAAAATTTTACTTTTAAAGCCAAGAAGATTTGCCATGAGCTCTCCTACTTCTCAGACTGTTTAGGAGCTGGTAAGCAAAAACAAAAATCAAAGCTATTGAGTTTTCTTAACAATTTAATGTTTAAATGATGACTGCCTCCTTCACCCATCCGGGAACCATTTATAGCTTGTTAGAGGTGTTTCTCTACTCAGAACAAACCAATCTTGTGTTGTTGAGTTTCAAATAGCATTAAAGGCTCAGATTTGCATAAGGGGTAGCCTTGATGGTATCCTCAGTGTCCTTGGGACCTTTTGGATTCTGAGGAAGTTGGCATAAGGCCTGAGTCTCACACAGGTCTAAACAACAGGTAATGTCTTGGTGATATAGTCATAAGACTTACCGCCTTCCAGAGACAAAAAAAATCATAACTCATGAGGAGGGCTACTGAGTAACCAACCTTAAAGGCAAATGAAGAGTCATTGACTTGGTGATACCGTCCCTTGTGGACAGATCTTTAATATTAATAGACAGCTTCTAGGATGACAATAAGCAGTGTCACTGCTTAGCCATTGGCCACGTAAGATACCTTCCATTGAAAACCAGTCTAGACACTCTAGCAGTGCCCTGTTTTCTGGCCTGGCTAGTAAGCTTTCTGTGGGCTCTTTCTTGTGTCTTAACACTGTTGGGAGCATCACTGGACTGTGGCCCTGGGTTTTCTTTCTGGTAATCCCTTAAACGGGATGGGATGACAGAATGGAATGGGACATGATGGGGAATGATGGGATGAAATGCGATGGAATAATTGCATGAGATGAAGGATGGCATGGACAGGGAGTTGGGATGAGATGGGAAGAATAGGGGCTGGCTTGTCTGCAAGGCCTATGTCCTCTATCAAGAGATTTTGAGGTGCGGACTCTTAAAGAATCGCAGCTTTCCCAAGTTGCTGGCAGCAGTCAAGATCAAAGTTTGATTAATTAAGTATTCTCTGTGTTTGGCTTAACACTTCTGCCTGTCGGATTCTTATCCATCTTATTTTAAATATCACACCCCACAGGGATTCCTTATTTCATCCCTACCTTCACAGTGGGGATCTGTTATCTTTTCCCTTGCTTTGTGGGTTTTTTTTTTTTGAGGCAGGTTCTTGCTATATAGTCTTGGTTGGCCTGGTACTTGCTCTATAACTCAGGTTGGCCTCAAACTCAGCAGCAATTCTCCTGTCTCAGCCTTTTAAGTGCACTAAAGATAATCTCTTTGGTAGTAGTTGCTTATCTGTCCAATACATTTTAGTAGGGACAACATTGGAGGGCCAATAAGATGGCTCAGAAAGAATACTTGCTGTGTAAACCTAAAGACCTGAGCTTGATACCCAGAATGCCTGTCAAAATGGCAAGAGAGAACTAACTCCAAAAATTGTCGTCTGACCTCCACACATGCACTGTGACCTTCATATACCCACACACCACACATACCTCTCCCTCTCTCCTGCCCCCCCTCCAGCTCCGCCCTCCCCACAGCTCCAATGATGAATAAAATAAAATTGGAGGGAAATGGGACTGCAACTTAATGATCACCCGGGCTGCTTGACCTCCATCTCTTACACATAACAGTGCTCGGTGCATATTTGTTCAATTTAATTGATTTCTTCTTGAATCTTTACAAGATTCCCCCAAAGTAGAAATGATCCTTCTTCAAACCTTGGTCTAAGATTGGATAAATAGATGAGCTGACCAATCAACCTATGATATCTTTCACTCAACACTGAATTTCTCACCTGTATGCAAGTATTTGGAGAACAAAACCAACACTCATGTTAGACCAAGAAAATGTGTGTCCTAGCAGAAAACAAGCCGCTGACTAATTACTATTCCAAAGAACATTGCAGTTGGGAACAGGGAGAAACCAGGGTCAAACGATCGTGTTCACTGTTGCTCAGACAGCCCAGCACCTCTTAGTGCTGTGAGATTAACAGAGGGGCACCCTCCTTCCTGTAGCTGGTGGAGGGTGCCTGGCTAAGAACCCTGGCTGTGCATTCATTACTTTGCCTGACTGTGTGTTATCTTGGCCTCTAACTTCGCCTCCTGTTCTGTTTGTTACAATCTCACTGATAATTCCTGACATTCAGAGAGTAGGTGAAAGGATGAAATCATAAAAACCAGTAAGTGGGCTCTTCTTGTTCTTATTAATGGACCTCATGAAATATTTTCTTTTGGAGGAGATAAGCAGGAAGACCCCAGAATGACAGCTCCCAGTAGTTATGATGTGTGCATGGGATCATTGTCTACTTTTAGCACATAATTAATCTTTGAAGATGGGAGAAGCTACAGGTACATTTCCTCCTGTATTTGGGGCAATATACAAGTAATAGGAGAGTACTCCGGTCAGCCTGCTGTCATACCCAAACTTCGGTGTATGCCAGTGTGTGAACATGTGCATGGGTAAGAATTCTTTATTAGGAAAAGAGCTAAAGCCTAATCTTCCCAATTGCCTTTGTTCACTGAAGGACAAACTAAGCCCTAAGGAAATAATTAAGCCTGTCAGACACCTCGTTTATGAAGAAGAATTTGACAAGCTAACTCTAAAAGAGAAACTCCAAGTGTTCAGAAGCCAAGTCCCAAGAGAGCCTTGCCTGACGCCTGACCTCCTGTGTATCCAGCCTCCATGTTTACACAAGCCCGGTTCCTCGGGAGTTCAGTGGCAGGATAAGCCAATACGCATTTCCTCTTGATTCTGCCTGCTTTCCTTCAGACCCAGGTCACGTTTCTGCTGGCTGTCCCCACCCTCAGAAGAGCCAACTAAGTAATGGACAGGTGAATGGCTTTGATCAGGACACTGTCCTCAAACCCATGCTGACCCCTGCTTCCACCGACCCCACTCTGATTTCCACATCAAACAGCTCCAGCTCCCTGTCAGGGAAAAGCTGGACTGCTTCAAAAGGCTGCCAGAGAGCTGTCTGAGGAAGGGAGAAGGAGTCAAGGCCAGCGCCCACCTTAGTGGCAGATCATCCTCTTGAGGTGACTCTTCCACTTAGACCCTGTCTTCTGCTGCCTCTAAATCTTGAGCCATCATAGCTGTGTAATTTCCCTGGGTCCTGAGACTTATTTTATATTGCGTCTCTGTCTCCGTGTCTCTGTATCTCTCTTTCTCTGTTTGTTTGTCTCTCTATGTGTGTGTGTTTCTGTCTCTGTCCACATCATCTGTCTGTGTGTATGTGTGTATTTATGTGTCTCCCTCTCCCTCTTTCTGTGTCTTCCTCTGTGTGTGTCTGTCTATGTCTCTCACTGTCTGTGTGTGTGTGCGTTTCTCTATCTCCCTGTCCATGTCCCCTGGCTGGCTGGCTGGCTGTGTGTGTGTGTGTGTGTGTGTGTGTGTGTGTGTGTGTGTGTGTGTGT
>LOEQ01000139.1:65031-78475 GCA_001685075.1 Bramus lutescens | reverse complement strand
CTTCCTTCCTTCCTTCCTTCCTTCCTTCCTTCCTTCCTTCCCTCCTTTCTTTCTGTTAATACACTCTTATAAAAGAAAGATAACTCTCAGCACCTCAGTCTTGCCCTGTTGCTGCTAAGCTCTTTAACTAATTGCATTTGCTATCTGTCTTTCCAAAACTCCCTTGAGCTTTTCAGCTCCTTCTAACTGGGCCTTCCAAGTTACTCAACCAAGATGGACCTTGCCAAGGTCACCCACCAGTGAGTCTCACTAAGTCTCTTTCCATTGACACCCAGTGGGATCTCTGATGTGGTCCTTCAGTTCCCCTCAGTCCTTCCTGAATCTGTCATTGCTGTGATGATCCTTCTCTGGGTCCTTCGCTTGATCCCAGCTACTGGTTCTGCTTTGCAAGTTTATAGAGCTCTTAGGAGGTGGGGCCTAGCTAGAGAAGGCATGTTGCTAAGAGCAGGGTTTTGAAGGTATATCTCAACCCTAGTTCTGGTCTGGCTCCCTCTGCTTCCTGAGATGTGAAAAACCCCAGCTATAAGTCCCTGCCAATTTCACCTCTCAAATTTGACATATCCATCACCAGCCATACTCTGTCCCTTCCTTCCCTGCCTTCCTAGCCGCCTTTTCCTACTTTGTCCCTTTCTACCAAGTGTACCACGTCAGAGTTATCTTCCTCACAACTGAGGAATGCTCCAAGCCCATCTCTTTGCCATTCACTCAGTCAGCTATGTCAGACCCTTCTTTCCTCTTCCTGTCAGGGATGCCCCAAGTCTGTCTCTTTAGACCTGTGACTTCAGCCTTTGCTTAGGACTTCGGCATCTCTTGCTTTGTCTCAAGCTGCTCAGACTAGCCATGCTGACTGCACTCTGCATATTACCAGGGCACGCCATTCTCCCTACCCTGTGGTTGGCACCTGACGTGACAAACTCAAATTATCATGACATCTCCAGACATTATAGGTTGAAAAAATCAAAACAAAACAAAACCTGAGAGTTAAAATACTCACGGTGTCTCACAGTTGAGCACAGAGGATCAGTGTAGCCTTCCACCTGACAAGCCCCAGGTCCAGGCTCTCCTGTGCCCCCACACATTCTGTGTTACAACAGCCTCTTATTAGAGTGCTTTTCATTGCCACCCTCCTCCAATCCATTTAGACTACTGACCTCAGCTACCACATTACCCTGCTCAGAATCCCACCAGTGCCCTCGGCCCATGAGGTGAGGTCTGAGGTATGCAGTCGACTGCATCGCTGTCGGTCCTGACAACTGTCTGGTCCCAGCTCCTGTGGGCCCTTGGCATACGTTCTGCTCCCTGCCCACGAATGGACTCTGCCTTTCCCATTCAGTCTGCTATGACGACTGCTCCCTTCTGCTTCTGTGACTGACAGCTTTCCATTGTCCCCCTTAGGCCTTCTCCCCAGCTCTTCCTACTGTGGTCCCCGCCTACATACTGCCTTTGTGAATTTGTGTTGGAGTTCTCTCTTTGGATTCTGAAAGTTCTCATCACCTTAGGTGCTGAGGGTGCCCAGGGACCTGCTCTATCCTCAGCAATGCCCCAACCCTCTGCCATGTCCTCTCCCCATAGTTCCCAGTTGATTCTCCTCAGAGTTCTCAAGAGATGCAGTTGCTTTCATGACCTGGACTGGGCTGCTAACTCTCCCAGTCTCTACCATATAGTCTTATTCTTCGAATAATCCCATGAGCCTCTTCTCCCCATTTTGCAGTTGTAAAGACCAAGTCTCAGAATGGTTAGTAGCTTTATGTGGTAGAGCCACTCTGTGGCCTGCGGTGTGACTCTTCTGTCTTTCTTCTCTTTCTCTACAACATGGAGATCTCAGTGTGCCCGTGGAGAGCCAAGGATGAAAGGTATACACCTCTGTGCATGGTTTTACCAGGAACACCCATCAGTAATGCCTTTCTCCATGGGATATTGATGACCACAGTCACTGTCCATGAAGAAAGGAGAGGAGGCAACAGTTTTGTATGCAAGGGCCCCAACATATGCCAAACAGAATAACGCTACTGGCTTTCCCTCTGCTTTCTGGTTCTGGCTGGAAATTCTATCTTTGAACAAGAGTCTTCAGGAAGCGAGAGGACCCTGAGAAGTATAGAAAAAGCAGTGATTACCCTGGGCAAATGTGAGCAAACTCAGTAGATAGACCGCTTTATTTATTTGTTTGTTTTTATCTCTGTGACGAAATACTTGAGGCAAACAGCTATGGCCGAGCTTCCAGTTCCAGATCAGTGGGCTCCATGGCTCTTAGGACTATGGCAAAGCAGAAAGATGACAGCAGAAGGCATGGTGAAAGGCTTCTCACTCTGTGGCAACCAGGAAGCAAGGAAAGGGGTAACAGATAGAGAGAGAGAGGGAAGAAACCAAGGAAGTGGCTGTGGACAGGATATCCTTTCAGGGTATGCTCCCAGGAACCTGCTTCTTCCAGCGAGGTTCAACCTCTTAGTTTCTGTCCTCCCCCCACAATGTCATCTAATTACAAGTCCGTGAGTGGGTTAATCCTTAATAAGGTTCAAGCTCTCAAGATCAAGTTACCTCTGAATCCTGCTTTGGGGCCAGGCCTCCAACACCTGAGCAATGGTTGGGAGAAGCTTCGTATCCAAACTCAAACTCTGTCTTAGAGGAAAGAGAATTAGCAGGTTGTATAAATGGATTTGGATCTTGACAGCCAACAGCAGGTGAAGTTATTTTAAAGACATTCTGAGTGTTGGAAAGAAGTGAAAGAAAGCCTTGAAGTATATGAAAAGGATTTTTCTAGGTTCTTAAAGGATGCTGACTTTTCTTTCCTGCCTGTCAAGTACAGAACAAGAAGAAATTAACTTATCACGCACTTGGCATTTAGGAAGGGCTGTGTGATGCTTTGTGGTTGATTCGAGCAAAGCAGGGGAGATTTTAGTGGGACATAAGAAAGAACTTGGTAACAGCTGTGAAATTAAAACATAAATTAACAGCTGAGATAGACCACAAGGGTGCCTTAACTAGACTCACAGAAGATAACCATACATTTGTCTAGCTCTCAGCAGATTTTAAAACTCAGTTGTGTTTATTTCTTTCTCTGGGTGCACAGGAGATGTTTTGCAGCAGTAATGGAGACATTTATGCATTTGTTCCTGGAGAGGGCCTTATAAACCAGCTCCCGTGTTTGCTTTCCTTTGCCTGCAGTTTGGGAAATGAGCCTGGCTGTCAAAGTGTCTCCCAGCCCTGAGATCCCAGACTTCCTTCTACAGCATACGGTGGCAGATGACATACATCCCAATCATTGTGACAAACAGATACTGGACAGTGTGTTACAATACCTACATGTCATGTGAAAGTTCCATGAGGGCACCATTGCTGGGGTTTATTCTAACACACACACGCACATGTGCTCCGTGCCAAAAAGCCTTGAGAAAATGAAATCTGAGGAAAGCAGACTTCTGTTTTGAGCATGAGGGGTATAAAAGATGGAAATCAAAGTAACTGCTAATAAAAGAGAAGCAGCCAAAATGATGATGAGCCCTGTAAGTCCAGGAGAAGGAGAAGGATAAGCAGATCAAGCCAGCAATAAGAGAGAAAACCAATCAACACACGGTGGGTCAATGTTTTCTGAAGACTGAACTAAAAATAAATGTGGTGTGGGAAAGAGAGTGAGAAACAACCCGGGCCAGGCTGTGAAACGGTCTTGATGCTGTGACACGGTATGGAAACGGGAAGACACGCAAGTATTCAGGCAGAGTCTGAGGGTGGGCGTGAGGGTCGCTGCGTTCCTTCCTGTGCAGATTCTCTGTATTCTTTCGGCAAAGCAGAGAGGACACTGGCCTCTCTCTGACCCAGCACCCGTTCCAAACTTTTCCCAGGGTCCTCTGGGGATAGCACGCTCATTTGGGGGATGGGTCACCAAACTTGTTTGAGTTATCCTGGGTGCAGGGTCAGGCTGAAAGGATCATGCTCTCTGTAGTCAAGTGTAATCCATGTCGGGTGGGACTGTTCCGGTTTGCAGTTTTTCACATAGACTCCCTGGGGATTTCCCTTAAGATGACTTGACTCTGTCCCTACCAACTGTAGTTACTTCATCTCTTGTCTTTTTCCCTTGGCTTTCATTCTCCTCCGTCCTATGGATGCCTTTCTGAGTTAGGAATGCCCATGACTTAGAGAACTTCAAGGAAAAAGGTCTCTGGCCTACTATGCTCTGAATGTGGTTTGCTGTTGACCCACCCCACCCCAAACGCATGCCCAAGTTTGATCCCTAAAACACTGTATTAATGGTATCGAGTAAAAACTTAACTCACAATGATGTTTAGAAGTGTGACTTAGAAAGTGATTCGATTAGATCATTGGAGTAGAACTCCCCTAAGCACAAGATGACGCTTCATAAGGAGAGGGAAAGAGACCAAAGGA
The DNA here is from genome assembly GCA_001685075.1 of Bramus lutescens. NCBI lineage: Eukaryota > Metazoa > Chordata > Mammalia > Rodentia > Cricetidae > Bramus > Bramus lutescens. The sequence goes on along the minus strand of LOEQ01000139.1, from coordinate 74,098 downwards.
CATGTAGAGGTCCATATGCTTTCCGCTATGGTCACACAGCCAGAGGGGACCTTCACCAGATCATATGCTATGTTGTTAAGACTTACAGCCTCTAGGCTGTGAGCTGTATAAACAAACTTGTTTTTGTTTTAGAATATATTTCCATGGATACTTCATTATATTAACGAAAAGCAGACTAATGTAGCTCCATGTTCAAGCTACAGAACTACCTTATCCTACCTCTAAAGACAGTAATATTGGGAGAGCAGTGAGTATGTTTCTTGGTATTTCATTTGATATTTCTAGGCTCATTTCCATAGTTTTAAAATATTTGTACAACGTTGCCTACCACTGTTCATCATTGGCTAATATGGACATTATGGCCTCCATAATAGTAAATGATGTTTTTACTATTATCGATTCAAAGGTTAAGAATTAAGATTAAGAATGAAGTCTGAGACAAGGAACAGGGTTAGTTCAAAGGCCCTTGGCAGGTCCAGACCTCTGGCCTCAGGTTCTGTGCTTATGAAATGGTTGGTATGGCTGGGTGAGACCTAGCAGGGGTTGACTAGGAAGAGGGTGGAGACTTCTCTGTGAGTCTGGGATGGGGAGGAACTTAAATACAGAGCTGGCAGGAAACCTTTCAAGGAGCTTAAGATTTTCCACATTCTTTGCAGCAGCTATGGAGTTCTAAAGTCACAGACAGTTTCAATGGAGATGAGAGGCATCGGAGAGAGGATGTGAACACATGGAAAATTATGGCTGCAGTAGTTTGAAAGAAAATGGCCCCCAAAGGGAGTAGCACTGTTAGGTGTGGCCTTGTTGGAGTAGGTGTGGTCTCACTGGAGGAAGTATGTCACTGTGGAGGCGGGCTTTGGGTCTCATATATGCTCAAGATATCACCCAGTATCTTAGATCACTTCCTTTTGCTTTTGCAAGATGTAGGACTCTCAGCTCCAACACCATGTCTGCCTGCATGCTGCCATGCTCCCTGTCATGATGATAATGAACTGAACCTCTGAACTCTAAGCGAGCCACCACAATGAAATGTTTTTCTTTTATAAGAGTTGCCATGGCCACGGTGTCTCTTCAAAGCAATAGAAACTCCAACTAAGACAATGGCTGTATTAATCAAGGTTCTATAGGAAACAGAGCCAACAGAATGAGTATGTATGTATACACATGTATATGTGCACACATGCATGGACACAAACATACACACACAGAGATTTATTATAAGGAACTGACTCATGATTCTGGAGACTTGAGAATTTCCAAGATTTACAATTAGAAAACTGGACACCCAGGAAAGGTGATGTCTGGTTCCAGCCCAAGTCTGAGCCTGAGAACCAGGAAAGCCACTAGTATAACTTTCACTCCAAAAGCTGGTGGGTTTGCAACCCCAAAAGCTGATGTTTCAGTCCATGTCCAGATGCCAGCAAAGACCAGTGCTGCAGCAGTGTTCAGGCAGGAGGAAGTCCCTCTTGGTCAGCCACTGTGTCCTACTTAGGCCTTCACTTGAGGCCCACACACACTATGAAGGACAATATGCTTTGCCAAGTCCACTGTTTAAAGTGTTATCATCCAGAACAGACTCACAGATATACCCAGAGCAGTGCTGGACTCATGGCCCTAACAAGCTGACACACAAAGCTGGGCATCAAAGAGGCCATGGCTCCCTAGAGCTCAGAGAGAAGCATGGCATGGTAAGAAGTGGCATTGTGGCTAGAGAGATGGAAAGCTGAAGATGAAGGTACACCATAGTTGACTAAACACTCCAGAATATAAGGCTATCAAGAGAAATCATGGAGCTGTGTAGAGTTTCATGGTGTGTACACTGGAAAGTACACATGATTGATGAAAGAGAATTTCAAAACGAGTGCAAGAGAAAGGCCTTCAGTGCGAGCTGAGAGCCTGGGCACTGGACTCGTGGGCAAGGCAGAAGATGAGGGAAAGAAGGGAAGGGAAGGGAAGAAAAAGTTAGTGCATAGAGAGAAGCCCTCAAGTCTCCCCACCTCCCAATCATCTCTTTTCTGCCCCCCCTGACTGTCATGTAGAGAACTGATCTTCAAGTTAGAAACACTAGAACACATGTGTCATGTAGAACAACAGAAGATGTAATATATATATATATATAAGCAAGGAAGTAATGCATCTCCTTTCAGTGTGCCCAGACCTCCTCAGTCCCTTAGATCCTCAAAAGTGTGATTCCAAAATACCCTTTGGTTGTCTTTGTAACATTGTGAAGTGCATATATTAGATTAGAAGGAGACATCCAGCCTTTTAAAGAAGGGACATCTAGGGCCAGGAATTAGAGAAGAGTGGATTCGTCATTACCCGTAGACAGAATCTAGAAGACAGTTGAGCAGATGGTCTGTGAGTGCTTGGAAAAGGAAAGAGTGACCGATAGGAGCCAGTCCCAGAAGCTGGGTACCCAGGTGTGTTCAGGAAATCTGCCTCAGAGCAAATGTGCAAAAAGCCTTTGAAGCTGTGAGTTGACCACAATGTGAGCCAGCAGTGAGACACAGAAAACAGATCTATGATGAAAATTCAGCTCTCGGGCACAGAAAATATTCATCAGAAGATATTGTCTGTGTTGCCAGATCACTTTATGGAAGTGCATTTGTTTCATAGGAGTCAATGGCAAGTTTTTATATGTTTATAAAAGATTAAAAAGGGAAGTGATGCTCCTGTTTACTGAGCAAGCAGCTCATTGTGTGTTAGGCATCAGATTGAATGCTGTATACATATGTTAACGTGTAAGATAGTATCTGATAGAAGTCATTACTGCGCTGTTTTAGATACAGGAACAAAAGGTTACATCATATAACTGTCTTGCTTAAGCCAAACAGCTAAGAAGTAGCAAACCTATGACTTGAGCCTGGATCTTTCTTATCCCAACACTCATATTCTTTCTACAGTGCCAATCTGCCAGAGCAAAAAGAGATGTGGAGATGGGTTAGTGGAACTACTGAAGGAAGAGGAAATGTTTGTCTCTAAGAGGGAAGTAACAAAATAAGTGCAAACGTAGTAGTTGGATACAAATATTGAAGTCATTGTCAATAGGTTTATTTAAGGTGTCAGAGTAGAGATGGAAGGTGGACCTAGTCTGGGCAGTTGCCATTTGTCAACCACTCGCTCTAAGTCAAGCCCTTGCACCCTTTCTTTCAGCACTGTAAATGAGGGTCAGCAGTATGACCACCCCCATTGTACAGCTAGAGAGCAAGGAGCCAGAGCAGGGAGGAGGTGTGGCTAAATCCAGCATCACTGCAGAGCCTCTGTTGAAATCTAGGTCTGTCCTACCCTCAGGCCAGTCTTCGTACCCATTTTCCTTCACTGAATTCCTGTGGGTAGACTTCCAATCAACATAAGGGAATGCTTCCAAGTAATTAGAACCTTCCCAAAAGGGAATGGATGCTCTCTTAGGAAACAAATTGCCTATCACTGACAAACCCTGACTGACTGAGATGTTGGGTTCCAAGCCTGATATCTTCATGGTTGTTGGGGATTTGTGTGTGTGTGTGTGTGTGTGTGTGTGTGTGTTTTAATCTGAAATTCTATTTTTATTCTATGACCACCATCCTCAACAGAAATGCAATTTTACCTGTAAATTATTAGTCCAGGAAGCAGGGGAGGGGTATTATTGGACAGTCTTATGGATCTTTATGGCTTTGTCCACCTGAACTCCAACATAATGATAAATGCCAAGTATAGTTTATGCAAGAGATTGTGAAGTTCTCACTCTTTATGGAAAGTATATGGCCGTAAGAATCTGTACAGGTCCATTGTTAATGATTTATTAAATAAGGGAAAATTATAATTCTGTGCATATTATGAAATGAAAGCAAGAGGTCTTTGAACTTGAAGAGAAGCAAAGCCTTTCAAAACCTTAGGACCATTACTACTTTAATGATCTGCATTTGTGCCCTACCCTTGATGATTATGCTGAGGGGTGAGAAGACTGACCAGGACACTTCTGGAAGCAGGTTCAGAACCACCCTCATCTTAAGAATAAAGATAAAAAAAGAGGGAGAAGGAGGGAGGTGGTAAATCCCTGAGATATGGTCCTCCTCCCTCCCATTTTTGACTACCCACCCCACCCCCCATACATAGTTTTTCAGCAAACCAAGTAATGAAGAATAAAGGTTCTCGGTATGTATTTTCTGTATCTAGAAATCTAGAGCTGAGCCTTTAACTTCTGGATTTAGTCATTTGCTAAGGAATGAGGCCCCATGGGAAAGAGTCCTACTTCTTGGTCCTGCTGGTAGAATGTTGTCTCTATTCACCAAATAATTTTTTTTGGCTGCATAGAGATTGCTTACTTTTTATAACAACACCCGGCACTTCTGAACTAGATACAGCAAGCAGAGTGGTCTCCAGAGAGCTACAGTCCAGAAAGAGTGACAGTTTTCACGCAGAGGTTGTCACCAGATGGTCTGAAAAGGAGCTTTGTCTAATAAAGTTACATTAACCTTAGCTTGCCGCTGCCCCTGCATACTTTCCGTATCTCTGTGTCTTGTTGGCTTGATAGTTTGCATTCATCTCTGCTGTGTCAGTTTTAAATCCAGCTCTCAGTCCTTAAGGGCATTACATAATAAATTAAAAACTTGATCAAAGGAATTTTATGTGTGATGCGTCTGAACTAACTGGTGCTGACTTCCTTTGGGGAAAATGAGTAGGTGGCCAGACTACATTACAGATTCTCCTTAATGATGGTGGGAATGCCTGTCTCCCACACGCCAGTCACTGTGCTGGCCCTGAGAATGCCAAGAGGAGTCCTCGTTTCTTCAAAGATCTTCTGTACAAATGTCATAGTGTGATGCATGCTGTGACACAGGTGAGCCCCAGGGGGTTAAGCAGCTCAGACTGCTGAGGGAGAAAGGTTTCTCTGATTCAAGTCTTAAAGGATCTGCAGAGTGTCCCCAGGGATTGCAAACTCAAGAGGATGTGTGTAGCTGGCTCTGCAGACCTGGGGAGGTCAGGGCTCTGGAATGAGATGGAAACAGGGCAGATACTCCAAGGTAGAGGGGCTGGGCTTTACCCTGCAGACAGTAGGAAGCTTTTAGATGGTTTTAGGATAAAAATAGTGGAGTGTAGCCTGTTTTTAAAAAGATCAGTGCTAGTGCTGTAGTTGGCAGTGAGGTAGGAAATAGACACACACATCCTGGGGAATGTATTGCAACTGAACAAAAGCAGACTGTGGAGATGAGAAAGACAAATGAGAGACACACCGGGAAGAAGTGCCGAGAACCTGATCATGAGGAACGGGTACTGGCAACAGAAAAGGGAAGGACTCAAGGCCGGTCCCTAGATTTTGGTCTTGAGTGGATATTGTGCTCATTGAGGCCATGCAGAAGAGAAGGGCGAGGTGGGGCTAACGGTGACTATACGTAGAAGACAGGTAAGTCTGAGAAACTTGAGTCTGCAGGAGGGAGGGTGTCCAGGGGATTGCCTCGTGAGCCTAGAGTTCAGTTAGGAGAAACTGTGGCCCAGCTGTTGGCTTGATTGCTACTTTGCTATTAATATCTATTAATATATTAATAATTTGACATATTTAGAAGGCTGAGGGGGATCCTGTGCACTCTGCAACCTCAGATGAGTTCTCTAGGAAACCATGGTGTCTATTTGAAGATGGGACGCACCAAAATGACTTGAAAAGAATTTGGCAGAGAAGTTGTGGCTCCCTTCCCAGGGTCCTTTGCAGTGTTCTTAGTCTCAGCTCACTTTTCTTTTTAGTATTCTACCGGGTTTCTAGGAGTAACCCCAGTTTCTAAACTACTTAGCAGCAAAATTGGTAAAGAGAAGTGACATGATATGTTACTAAACATTCATCTTCTTGATAACCACACAAGATATTTCTATGATCAGCCCTACTTTGTAGACAACACATTTAAGCTTCTAAATGGTTCCATTAGTTCTAGCGCAATAAATGACGAACTCACAAAGCTATTGACACTAACTTCCATCCTTTTGCCCATATCCTTAATATTAATTTTTTAAATGGGTCTGTTGTCAGGAGTGGCCGTATCCATCTATATACACCTTTAATTCTAGCACTTAGGAGGCTAAGGCAGGAAGATAGCCTTGAGTTGAGACCAGCCTAGGCTATATAGGAGTTTTAGGGCTACATAACAAGACCTGGACTCAAGATAGATAGAGATAGCTGGGTGGTGGTGATGCACACCTTTAATCCCAGCACTTGGGAGGCAGAAGCAGTTTGATCTCTGTGAGTTCAAGGCCAGCCTGGTCTACAAGAGCTAATTCCAGGACAGGCTCCAAAGCTACAGAGAAACCCTGTCTCAAAAAAAAGGGGGAAAAAGATAGATATAAATATAGATAGATAGTGGATAGATACATAGATAGATAGATAGATAGATAGATAGATAGATAGATAGATAGATAGATAGATAGATGGAAAGGAAGAAAGAAACTTACCTATGAACATTACCAATTTGTCAATGTTATTATTGAGAGAGGAAAAAATATTTGTGAAGAGCTTGTGACCCCAGTAGACTTCATTAAGAGCTGTACCCCAACCACTCAGAGCTGACCCCATTGGCCTCCACTGCTCCATCTTATGCTCGGATAGAACCCTGACCAGCCCGTGTTAAGACAGCCTCCAGGACGTTGGTTATAATCTGCCCCCCTTTTACCTCTGCCTCCACTTTTGTCCCTACCTTCCTAAAGCGCCAAGCAAGAAGCCAGAGGGAACTTTTGGTTCTAAACATGAAGAAGTTAGTCATCAGCTCAAGAGCCCCGCTTCCTCTGTGTTCTGAGCTTGGGTTCTGTGATCTTGCTTGAATCACACTGGTCATTTTTCAAACCCCTCTAGCACCTTCTGTGCTGTAGGGCTGGCTCGCAACCTCTGTTCCCTCTTCCTATACTGCTTTTGCCCGGTAATCTCCGCGATTGCATTGCGCGTGTCATCTAGGTGTCTGAATCGCTGTCCATTGTTTGGCCATCTTTTCTAAAACAGCGGCCTCCATTGTACTCTGCCCCTTCCACTGCTGGATGTTTCACGGTAGCACATCTTACTTGTGTATTGATATCTACACAGAAGTCTTGTGAGCTCAGGAGCACTCAGTGTCCTGCTGCTGCCACGGCACCTGGCTGCCCATGCTTTCCAAGATCTGTGAGGAATATTTAGAAACCTGGCTCATGTAGAATGGGGTGGGGAGTGAAGTCACTGTCACCAGGAGACCTGTAATAGTGCAAATGTCTTAGATTTTTCAACATGGCCCCGATTGTTAATTTCCCAAGGCTCCTTTTTTGGGGGATAAATGTGAGCAGGTCTCAGAAAACTTGTGTACATTTCCCTGGGTTTAATATAGATTTATTGCTCAGGCAAAGATGGGAACTACTTTTCCCCCTTCCAACAGAGGTTGGCCACCTCAGGATAATAATAATGTGGTTTCCACACCCTACCATGCCTGTTCTTCCAAATCTGGAAATCCCTCACAGGAGCAGCCATGTTTGTAGAGCCTCCTGCGTAGCAGCCTTTGGATCCCACAGGAAAAGGATTTTCTTTGATGACTTGGCATCAGTGAGTTCTGCCTTCCACCTCTTCATGATCAGAGGCTTCCTGTGGACAACCTGGACTGAATGCCACATTCAGTGTGTTTTTCTGTTGTTCTTTCCATAGGATCTTCTACGTCTCCCATGATTCCCAAGATTTGAAAATCTTCAGCTATATCGCGCGGGATGGGGCCAGCAATATCTTCAGGTGTAATGTCTTTAAGTCCAAAAAGAAGGTAAGGGGGCTGTCATGGATTGCCTGCTACTTTTGTCTGATGGACCCAGCATGTATCTGTCATCTATTTGTCTCACTGATTGAGGTTTGGAGGTGGATGTTTTAATACCAGAACTGGTAACACTACGTTAGTCACCTGTCATTGCTCCAATGCAATAAAACCCTTTTTGATTGTAGCATCATCTGAACTTTGTACTTAGTTACATATAGCAATAGAGAGGGCTCCACTGTTTGATACATCTTTTGAGAGAGGACCAGATGGGTAGAACCAGCAGAGATGCTGACCTTAGTTAGCTTGCAGGAAAGAAGCATTAACTAAGGTAACCCTTGACCCCAACCTTGCCTATAACTCAGTGGTCCAGCTGTATTAGTAAATCATGGCACAGGGAATCTAATTTAGCTTAGGGTATGATATCGGTTGTCATGGGAAATTATTTTAATATGACAACCTTGACACTGGGTAAATTAATTTTTACACTTCTGTAGAGGTGCCCTTTCTCTCTGTCATTCCTCCGGGGCCTGACACACAAAACTAGGATTTGGAATGCCTGCCTGGGGGGTAGAAAACCTAGAATTAATCCCACCCTCCTACTGTAGTCCATAATGATTTAAGTCAATTGCCACCCCACTGAGTCTCAGCTTCTTTAAAGATACATTGAGGATAGACAAAATTAGCATTTTCTTCTAAAAAATGTTTTATTAGCATGTCATAATTATACATAATAATGAGATTTATGGCATTTTCATACATGTACAAAATGTGTTTCAGTTATATTCCTTCCAGTTACCCCATCTTGTTCCCTTCCCACTTTCTCTGATACCTTAAAACCAGCATTTTCCAAAAATAAATGTATTTTTAACATTTGTCACCCAAAATGTTCCATGTTATAACTACTGTATTTAATTTTCTGAGAGACCCTGACGTTAAGGAAGCCCCTTAACTTATTTAATCTAGCATTTCAAAAACTGATTTGGCTACAGAGCCATGAGCTTTCCATGCACTCCAGCAGTTTCTAAGGCCTTACAGTTCTACGCTCAGAGAGAAACCATCAAGTCTGGCTTCTCCTAAGACTCGGGTCCGCTGCCTGCACATCCCCTCCTGTGCCTTAAGGTGTCGCTCGTAGACTCGGGGGTACTTTATCATGATCAAATAGGGTACTACAAGACCTGACAAGATCAAAATTCACTACTACATGTGTTTCTTGACATGAGGGAGGTTATGTCGTGATTAACCCCTCTTAAGTTGAAAATATTATAAACCAAAAATGTATTTAATATATCCAATATAGCATCCATTATTGCTCAACAGCATGGTACCTGTGGTCTGGCCATTTCTGG
>LOEQ01000139.1:52565-62742 GCA_001685075.1 Bramus lutescens | reverse complement strand
AAGAAAGAAAGAAAGAAAGGAAGGAAGGAAGGAAGGAAGGAAGGAAGGAAGGGGAAGGGAAGAAAGAGAAAGAGAAAAAGAAAATCATATACCTAAGGTGTAGCCTTAGTCCCCAAGGCTAATTTGTAGTGGCTTTTGCTGTAATCATTACTTGCTTATAAAGAACTCCTTAACTCTTGAGTGCCCCAACACACTGTGACATAGGTATTCATCCCTAGTGTCCTTATATGGTTAACAGTGCTTGGTCACCACTTTATAATTAACAAAAGAAATGGCCCAGGATAGTTAATTACCCCTGGTCACACAGTGAATGGATAAAGTCACTGAAATTAGAATTAGGTAGGCTTCCTCCTTGACAGTCCAGAGCTGTTACCACTAACCCTGTGGCATGAAGAGAAACCCAGGAACCCCTCTCAGGGCTTGAGTCTTCCAGTCATCTAAGAAGGTGTAAGGCATGTTAGGAATGCTAGTTCTTGTTTGTGCCATGGACTGGTGTTTCTGATCTGAAGGAGTGAGTTCTGAATGTCAGGGTTGGGGTAAAGAGGTCCCGGCACCTTTCCCATTGGAGTGGGAAAGCTCTTGATGATGACTTCCTGGCAACTTGGCATTTCCTGTACTTCCCTCCTCCTGGGATATAGTGATAGGATCATTTGCAAGACTTGGCCTCTCCACCTGTCCTGTGGTGAGGATGTCACCCTCTTGGCATTTTTTTTCACATCCCCCAGAGGATGCACTCATGCCTGATGCACATAGCTGTGCTTATTAGCACATTTCCTCAGGCATTGTTAGTGGTTAGCAGGAGCAGCAGGGAGTTCTACTAGCCGCAAAGTCAACTCCTTGACATCCTTTTTTCCTACAATCACAGTTCAGTTGGGTTGAGTAAGGAGAAGTTGCTTCCTTTTGTCACGCTCTTATCAGCAAACTGGAGTCCACAGATGCAAAGTCGAGCTGTCCTTTAGAGTTTACAGGAGGTTTGGAAGGGCAGTGATGATCATGTGTTAATGACAAGTGTCAAGTTGGAGAGATGACTCAGAGATTAAGAGCACTGTCTGCTCTTCCAGAGGACCCAGGTTTGATTGCCAGCACCCATATAGTAGCTCGCAATTGTCTGCAACTCTAGTTCCAGGGGAATCTGACACCTCACACAGATGTACATGCAGGCAAAATACCAGTGCACATAATATAAAAATATTGAAAAAAAAAGACAAGTGTCTAGTAACACTTGGAAAGGTGAGTTAACCCATCCCTTGTCCCCTAGCTAGATACTGACAGCACTGAGATTATGACCATTATTTCCCATCAATGTTGAAAGTCAGACCCACTTTGAAAGTAAATTTTCCATACTAGGCAATGATTCATTGTCCAAGGAGGTCCCTCTTTCAAATTATGTAATTAAGTCATCAATAACACAGTGAACAAACTCCTCACCCACCTATCATTTATTTCAAGCCCTTAGTACCTCACATATTTATGCCCACATATAAATATATTCATGCTTCAGCTTGTAGTCCCTGACAACACCAAACTGAAGGTACCTTTATTTTATTTTGCATGAATTATGGGTGTTTGTGTTCATGCAGAGGCCAGAGGTCAACCTTGATGTCATTCCTCAGGTGCCATCCAACTTGCTTTTTGAAGCTAAATCTTTTCATTGGCCTGGAACTTGTTCATTAGGCTTGGTTAGCTGGCCAGCAAGCCCAAGAAATATGCCTGTCTCCATCTCCCTAATGCTGGGATTAATTTTATAAACTTGAGGCACCAGGCCTCATGCTCACACTCTGCCTCATGCTCACACTCTGTCTCCCTCCGTCTCCTGCCCCGTGAATGTGTGTGTGTGTGTGTGTGTGTGTGTGTGTGTGTGTCTGTGTCTGTGTGTATTTGTATATTCTGAAAATCAAACTCAGGCCCTTGTGCTTGTGTGGCAAACACCTTCCCAGCTGAACTATCTCCCCAGCTCCTTTCTGAGATACCTTTAGGTGACACATTAAAGAAACATGACATTCAGTTCTATTCTTGGTGAGATTCTGCAGTAATTGAGGTCAACATAAAGGCACTGTGCTTTATTGCTGTGGGCAGGGGAGAATTACAAAAGTCCTTGCGCACCTAACTTGGTGGAAGCCAACTCCCTAGAACTCAGAAGTACTTGGGAGATATATCCCCAGGGCCCAGAAGATGGAGAGGGGTAGCCACAGAGCAGAGGGATGGTAGACCAATGGCAAGGCTTCTTGACAGAAGAGGCCTCATGCTTCTTCCTTTTTCTCATCACTGGCAGCTTCGTCTTCTCACCATCTCCGGTGTGCTTTGCACGTTGTGCCTTTGGACTCTGCTTTCCTTGCCATCTGAGGGCTTTAAAATCATCTCCACAAGATGTAAAGGAGAGAGAGCTTTGTTCAGAGCAGTGAAATTCAGAAGAGTGCTAGCAATCATCAGTTCTGAAAAGATTCCCAAGAGATAGCCAACCAGCAATGGGCTCATCAAATGGAGAAGGTGAAATGGTGTTATAAATGGTTTTTCTGTGGATCAGTCAAGTACAAGAATCAACATTTGATTTCTGGCTTTCTGAAGCGAATATACCAGCCTTTGTCTACGTTTGAGCAGATAGCTCATGCTCACAGAGAATCTTGTTATTTTCATTGCACCAGTTTTTCAACTATTGACATCTGCTATGTTGAGGCTCACATTAGGCATAATGAGGAGAATAGCTAATTCATCCGTCTTGTCTTGGTTTCTGTACCAGGGTGAGAAGGATTGTAGGCTGGGAGAGGGCTTCTATCAAGAGGATAGAGAGATTGTTTAAAGCAATACCATGTGGTGGGATCAGAGAAATCTGGAAAAGGCTGTCTTCCTAATAGTACACTTGCTGGCTCCACGGTGTGCGTGAATGCCTGTAATCTTCAAACCTCCACTTCGATTTCCCAATGTCATGAGATTACAGAAATCTGATACTACACTTGTCAGAGTAAAGCATTTCTTGAGTGCTGCTGTATGTGAGCCCTGTGGGAGATGCTAGCGTGTGCATTCCTCATACATCAGTCCTCCGTGCCGTGGATAAGGTGCAGTGAGAGACACACACTACTGGTTCACATCCTTAGTGAGCCAGAGAAACTTAAATGGAGAAAGTGTGATCAGGGGAGGAGAGACATCAGGGGCTGAGGGGACGACTTGCCCCTTCCAACATGGGGGAAGGCATAAGCAGTAACCCAAAGCAGCCCTTTCTGCATTTTCAGGGGAATAAGATAGAGCTCAGAGTCAGTTGTTGATTCTAGACAAGGCACTAAAATGTAAAAATGCTGTATGCATCAAGCATTAAAGCCAGTGTACTTCCATACAGCCATTGCGGGCTTCTAAACAGCTGAACCTTTAGATGTGCCCGCCTGCATCTTTGCTCTTGTTGAAGGTGGAAGACTAGAGACTGAGGCAGAATTTAAAGGCTTTGAATACTCAGTTCTGAGAGTACACCCAGCATCCATTATCAGCTGTGGATACAGGAAAGATGAAAGTCCTCTATGAAGACCTTTCCCACCCACCCCAGCCTCTTACATAAATCCAAAACTAAGCCTTTAAATACTCCTCTGCCCCTGTCCAATCCTGTAATCCGAGGACATGCCTGTGACTTACAGAGGTGATGGAAGTTGTACCATGTCTTTCTTAGGGAAATTTGAGATTTTAGAGCAACACACTCAGGAATGAGCTTTGTTTCCTATATGACTGTATTTTAAAGAGGGAAACTGAGTCTTTACTCTGGGAGTGATAGGGAAAACTGACCCATTCCTTGAAAATATTTACTCAGAATGAGATTTCTGGGTTAATTTATTTATAAGAAAGTCACAGAATTAAACTCTTGGTATTTAAATATTGCTCAGCTAGGTGGTAGTGGTGTACACCTTTAATCCCAGCACTCAAGTGACAAAGGCAGGTGGATCTCTGTGAATTGGAGGCCGGTGTAGTCCACAGAGTGAGTTCCAGGACAGCTATGGCCACACAGAGAAAACGTGTCTCAAAACAAAACAAAAACAAAAGCAAACAAACAAAAGCAAAAAGCCCCAAAGTTTAGTCTTACCCATTTTTGTTTTGCGAACCTAAAGCATTTAGCTTTTCTGCATCATGTAAAGATGTTTAGGAGAGGAAAATCTGCAAAAGTTAGTGAGGGAGGGGAGTGAAATCTTCCATTAAGGGACAGTGGCAGGCAGAAGAAAGCCACTCATGCAGTGACTTGTGGATGAGCTTTTCTGTGATGTGAAAGATTGAGAAGCCATTGGCAGCCTGCTCTTCTGTTCAGAAAGGAGGGGGGAGGGAGCTAGAAGATGAACATCACTGAGGCCGCAGCAAGTGGTCTTTTTATCTGAAGGTGGAGCTTCCTGGTCCAGCCCTGACTAGGGAGCATCCTCATGATCAAAAGTGATGTAGATGCCCTTACAGCCCAGCAGCTGCAGTTGTCTGCTGAAGAAGGCAGTCCAGCCGGTACTACAGAGTTGGGAGTGGTTGGTGAGCCCACCCCTGAGTAGCTAGGGACAATTTATGGTTTCTAAGGGAGGGACAGTAGGCTTTCCTTAAAGATATAGCTCCTGGTGAAGTTGCCCACACTCTACTGATGGCCCCACAGAAGTATCTGAACAGCACAAACTGTTGCTGATGGGTTATTTAAAAAGAGGAGGTAGGCATGAAGTTTGGAGGGGTAGGCAGTTGGGGGTGGACCTGGGAAGAGTTAAAGGGAGGAGTTTGGGTGAATATGATGAAAATATATCGTGTATTCATGAAATTCTCAAATGATTTATCATCATCATTATAGAAAAGAGATATACAAAGTTGGGGCATGTTCATCATTGATTTGTTAGGTACCATACCTTCTGAAGTACAGGTTCACATGCTTTAGGAATGGGAAGGAGTTCACAGATGTAGTATGGGAGATACAGACAAATCTCAACACCATGAGAAGTACAAATGAATCATGCTGTAACCTCAGCAGGACCCCCTTGGTCTATCAAAGCACTGGATATTAGAGTATAAATACAGTGTCATCCGTCTCATGCTGATGTCCTCTGGGGGGTCTTGAATACTATCGATGGACTATATGGTCTCACTAGGCAGCAGTCACACCCAAACTCAGATCGTCAAAACATGGCTAGTGCTCAACTTGGGCATAAGGTAAAGTCTAGTGAAATAACCCATAGTTGATGATGGCTCAACGTTTGGCTTTCCTCACTGTAGGGTCTACGAGTGTATATTTACATATCTTTCATTTTCAATACTTGAAAGTAGGTGAGAGGTAACTAATCATCAAGTTATCTAACCAGTGGGACACCCTTGAGACCATGCCCAGGGACCCCAGCTGTGCAGCCTGCTGGGTTGCTGCAGATAATCTAGGAATCACTTCTCTGCCTTCCCTAGCTTTCCTTATTAAGTGGTGGAATCCTGGAAGCCTATGAGCTTTCCCACTGGGCTCCTAAAGGAGGAAGTTACATAGCAGAATAAAATCAAGGAAGGGGCTGCACCATGTCCCAAAATGCCATTGCTCAAACCAGTGCCCTGGAGCTTCATCCCTGTTTTCTTCTAGTAGTGTTACAGTTTCAACTCTGATCTGAGTTAATTTCTATGTATGGTATAAGTCAGGAGCCTAATTTCACTCTTCTGCATATAAATATTTCATTTTTCCTAATGCCATTTATTGAAGAGACTCTCCCCATTGTGTGTACAGATCTGGGTATACAACGTCTTAGAGAAGGGCTGGGCAGGAGTTGCCTCTCCTTTCTGCTGGTCACTGTGGGTATGTGAGGCTGCCAGTCTTCAGGTGGTTCCGCAGTTAACCGTTGTCTTCTCAGCCCCGTAGAGGCCTGTCTGTAGGATCTCCTGGGAACTTTGCATTAGAAGTCAAAGGATGGCCGAGTCCCTCCTAGTTTGATGAGCTCATTGGTCACTTGGTAGTGGCTGGTGACAGATTCTGAAGGATCAGAACTACTTTCATACTGGAAGGGACAAATGAGGCCAAGTCCAGTTCTAAGTCCAGAATTGGAACACTTGCCTCTGGTGCCTGTCTACAGTTGACGACCGCTTCAGAGCTGTGGTGGCACGGGTGCTATTTCTAGAGTATGCATCTGAGAAATCCTGAATTTTCCCACTTTTCCTTCTCTGGCTGCATAGGCTTCTGGCCACCTTGCACATCCTCAGCCACACTGACCTTTGCTGTGCTCTTGTGGAGTCTCCGCATCCTTCACTCTTTCTTTTCCGTCTTCCTTCCCAGAGTCAAGCTATGAGAATCGTGCGGACGGTGGGGCAGGCCTTTGAAGTCTGCCACAAGCTGAGCCTGCAGCACACCCAGCAGAACGCAGATGGCCAGGAAGATGGGGAGAGTGAGAGGAACAGCGACGGCTCAGGAGACCCAGGTAGGCACCGTGGCTGCAGAGGGAGAGGACACAGCATGGACTGGTCTGTTAAGTTACTTAAAAGCTAATTCTAATAATTCCACGATTACTTCAATTACATTTTTTCCTATTGTTCTCTTTTTGTCTGTTTTAGCTTTGAGGTAAGTTCTTGCTTTGTAGCCCAGACTGACCTTGAACTTGGACTTCTCCTATCTTAGCTTCCTGAATGAGGGATGGTGTTTATGTCCCAATAACAACTAGTCAGAAATCAGATCTACATGATTTCTTCTGCAGAAAAAGAAGTCCATTAAGATGACAGTTTAACCAAGATAAAGTATTTAAGAATAGATAGGTATACATATTTAGTTTAAGAAATGGAAGAGCATACCATAGTATTGAATGGAAAATCTAGATGTCAGAAGCATGAATATTGTGTCTTACATGGCACAGATTTCTATCAGCAAAGGGGACATCCTGGTAACCTGTGGTACTCATACTACACTATTCAAAAAGCTTATATGGTAGTTAAAATGGTACTCAAAGAAAAATGCAAAAATTCAGTCATTTCCATTAGCAGATGAGACATCCTAAAAGTCATATGAACTAATTATTCACATCAGAGTTAGAAAAGAGAGGGGGCAGAGGCAGGAATCATGAAGAATTCAAGGCCAACCCATTCTACATATAGCTTGTCTCAAAAACAAATAAAAAATGTTAAAAAAATCCAAAAAATAGGGGTGGAGAGATGGCTCAGAGGTTAAGAAAATTGCTCTTCCAGAGGTCCTGAATTCCCAGAAACCACATGGTGGCTCACAAACATCTATAATGAGATTTGGTGCCCTCTTCTGGCATGCAGGCAGAACACTCTATACATAATAAACAATTAAATCTTTTTAAAAATCACAAAAATAGGTATTATGCTTAAATAGCAGTATTGTCACATGGCTGGACAGACAGGCTCCTGGCTTGCATTGGGACAGCACAGTCACAGTCTCTAGGCATGCAGAAGTTAGTTCCACTCAGCCTTGAGCCTAAGTATCTACTTCTGGAGAATAACTCATAGGGTATGCCTCAGGGTCATGACATAATTCAGTGAGCTAATAGATTTTAAAAGGCCAAGTCTGATGCTTGGCACACAGAAAGCCCTAGATACATACATGTTAGCTATAGATGCATACATGTTAGCTATATATACATACATGTTAGCTACTGTTATTTGAGCACAGATGTGTGAAAGGTTTTAAAATAAGGGTAGAAAGTTTCTAGGAAAAGTGAGTAACAAAGGATTCACACTCTATATTTAAATAAATATCCATGTAGATGTGACCAGGGAGAGCTGTGCTGTTGTAAAGCAACTGAAATGCTCAAAACAGGAAGCCAGAGCCCAAGTCAGGCACATGCGCTAATATATTGCAGATCCCTGGAGAGAATAACGTGAAAATACCCGCAGAACTCAAAATTCTAGATGTCAGTTGACTCCTAAATCATGCTTGTAGTATCTCTAGGACTGTACTCTAAAGATAGACCAGACATGTGAAACGGTAAACCTTCTGTATGGGTACATAAGTGAGGAATCAGTTATAAAGCCAAAGGATTATAAAAGACAGTTTCCTTTCTTTTCTCTTTTTGAGGCAGAGTCTTGCTATGTAGCCCTGACTGACCTGGGTTCACTCTATAGACCAAACTGGCCTTAAACTTAGAGAGATCAGCCTGCCTCTGCTCTGCCTCTGCCTCTTTATTAAAGGTATGCACCACCATGCCTGGCTATGAAGTCACTTTTAAATATAAATAGTGAACTATTGCTCAATGATTAAGAAGAATATTCAGTTATCTGTGAACTGATATAATTCCATCTTAAGACATTTTTTCCATTTTGTAAAAATCAAGTTCTAGAACTGTGGTTATGCTTCCTAGAAATTACATTTTACTATAAGTACATAGGAATAATTATGCATACACATGTGGTATACATGTATGTACATGTGTGTGCACATGCAAGTTTACCATGCATAGAATCTTCACAGCTTGATTCACAAGAAAGTGGCAACATAGATCATTCTGTAAAAAGGAGCTAGGTGGCTGAGGTGGCAAGATTACTTACCCCCCCACACACTGTACTCATAACTTTTCTACCCTGGACACATATTAGTCATAAATTAGGAAAACATGACATTTCATCTAGTGCCCTGTTTCTCTGTGACCACAGGGGACCGTTGTGCTTCTTTCTTGGCTCTCTCATTTGTGCCAACTGATGGTGGCCTCTGGCTAATGCAAGCATCACAGTAATCTTCCCTAATAATAACCATCACTAGATGGAACCTTGTATTTTCCCTTGTGCACTGGACCACTTGTGGTTTATAACAGGCCATGGTAATATTGTAAACTTAACCCCTTCCCACCTCTGTACTCTGAGACTTAGGGACTGGGGTTACAGGTCGTCTCTGGCAAATACTTCACAAGCCTGTGTAGCTATGGGTAGAGAGCACATTGGGGATAGTTCCTGGCCTCTCTTGGATGCTCTGTGAGACCTATGCTTGACTACTTTGCTCAGAGATCGAAAGCTATTTGCTTAGTTCTGCACTGTAAGATGCTGTAGACTACTAGATGAGAGATGGATTTCTTGCCTGGTGGTGTTCCTTTTGTGTATGTGACTATGGGGGTATGTAGGTGCACATGCATGTGTGTTTACATGCTTTGTGTATGTGTGTGTATATGTGTGTATATGGAGGTAAGAGGACAATCTTGGCTATCTTTCCTTCAGTGCCATTCACTTTTTTTGAGACAAGTTCTCTCACTGGGCTAGAACTCACCAACTAGGCTGTGATGTTAGCCGGTGATGTTAGCCAGCAAGCCCCAGGAATCACCCTGTCTCCTCCCCAACACTGGGACTGCAAGTGCATACCCATCAGCTTTGGCTTTTTTCTGCATGGGTTCTCAGGACCAAACTAGTCCTTTCTTTGGTTTTCAAGGCAGAGTTTCTCTGTGTAACAGCCCTAATTGTCCTGAAACTAGCTCTTATAGACCAGACTAGCCTCAAACTCACAGAAATCCACCTGCCTCTGCCTCCTGACTGCTGGGATTAAAGGTATGTGCCACCATTGTCCGGCCCAAACTAGTCTTGAAAGAACTGTATAGACTGAGACATATCCCAGCCTCTGTTAGCACCTCTTTGCCAATGTCCTGCTACCTTGCTGGTAGAGAGTAGCAGCTGAAATCTCAAGAGCTTTCTAACCCATGTTCACACTGGCAGCTGGTACACACACACGGGGGGGGATTTCTAATCAGAAAGCAGAGGACACTGATCTGGTGAAACTGCTTAATCCTAGAGTAGAAGGGATGACCATTGTCATCGTAGAAGTCCTGTCTGAGGAGGTTACTGTAATTCCTAAGTAGCTAATCGGATCTGTCCCTCAGCCTCTGGTCATGGAGGTCAGGATGGCTTGGGCTGACCCATTGACAAGAACTGCCAGTGACCTTTCTTACTGGCAACACTAAGAAATAGGTCTTATTTTCCTGCAATCAGAACAGCGCTGTCCTTCCACCTACAGCCCCCATCTGCTGGGGGAGATGACAGATTTCCTGTCATGCTGAGGAGGAGACTCTGGGGAATCCATGCAGTTCCCAGTAGGGATCACTTCCTGTTCTTTGCTCTTAGTCTCATTTCCCCCAGGTATCCCAGACTCCGTCCTGTCCTGCTCTGCGTAGTTCCTGTACCTTATAGCCATTTTTAATATTTATTTATTTATTATGTGTACAATATTCTATCTGTGTGTATTCCTGCAGGCCAGAAGAGAGCACCAGACCTCATTACAGGTGGT
>LOEQ01000139.1:40398-52251 GCA_001685075.1 Bramus lutescens | reverse complement strand
TTCTTTATTAACCAATGAAAGTAACACATAGACATATGACCCTCCTACATCACTCCTGGAGGATTCCATTGACATTAACATCCAGCCCTCTGAGTACCAGGCAGAGGATGCCCTCTTTCTTCAATGGGATGCTGTCCTTGGGAGCATAGGAACCTCCTAGCACAATAAATACTTGTTGAGTAAACTGACAGTAAGTGCGGCCAAGGGACAGCGTGCGTATTAATCACTGTCAACAATCATCTATAAAGTGCTTATTCCATGCTAAGATGAGCTTGAAGATTGAGAAGAGATTCCAACCAAAGTGACTTTTAAGCCACCTCTTTGATGAGGAATGATGACACCTCGGCTCAGGGAGTTAATACAACTGAGGCGATAAACGCAAAGTGAATTCAGAAGGCTGAACGGTGGATTGCCTGGAAGGCAGCGGTGGAGACGGTGGCTACTGAGTCCAGCATAGTTACTCTCTTCTAGCTGTGTTATAAAAGTCAGCACCCACCTTCCAGCCATGCTAGGCACCACTAACCCTCTGTTCTGCTACCTATTTTCTTAAGACAGGGTCTCTTTATGTAGCCCTGCCTAGTATAGAACTTGCTATGTAGACCAGGCTGGCCTCACACTCACAGAGATCCACCTGCCTCTGCCTCCTGAGTGTTAGGGTTAGAGGCATGTACCAGCACACCTGGCCTGTTCTGTTACCTTTTTAGAGACAATTTTCTTAATTTGCACTAATATACATGAGGTATCATCTGCTTGACAGTCTTATATACCTTAAAGAATGTAATTATATAATTGGCCTTCCACGGATAGTGTCAGGCCCCATGTGCTGGTAAGTTTTTATCATCTTGACATAAACTAGACTTCCTGGACAGGGATAACTTCCAATGAGGAATTACCTAGATCAGATTGTCATGTAGGACATTTTCATGATTAATGATTGATGTGGGAATACCCAGCCCACCATGGCAGTGTCATCCCTGGGCAGTTGTTCTTTGGTTGCGTAAGAAAGCAGGTTGAACAAGCCAGTAAGTAGCTCTCCTCCATGGTTCCTGTCTCTGCTTCTGCTTGAGTTCCTGCCTTGGCTTCTCTCAGTGATGGACTGTGATGGAGATGCATAAGCCAAACCAGCCCTGTCCTCCCCAAACTGCTTTTGGTCATGATGTTTAGCACAGCGAATGAAAGCAAACTAATCCACCTGCTGGCAAAGGTACAGTTACGCAGTAATGTGAGAAAGTGTACATGACATATCATTTGTGTGTGTGTCTGTGTGTATTACTGTGTGTGTGAGTGTGTATTGTGCAACTTCTCCTCCAGAGACAGGAACAAATGTTCATTCAGCCCACAGAGCCCTGATGTAAAGAATGATTACACCTAAGTCTGGCTTGGGAAACCAGTGAGTTTATTGGGGTTCCTCCAGGACCATGGGGATTTAAAGGAAGCCGCATCAAGAACACCACCCCAGAGGAGGAGTCTTCTCTCCCCAGCAATTAAACTTGGCTAGAAATAGCTGCACAGAAATCTCTTTCCTCCTTCCCATCTCTATCTGTGTTTGTGTCTAATGGGAGGTTCATTTTAAGTAATTGTTTCACGTGCCTGCTAAATCAATAATGTGCTGTTGGAGACCTGGGGAAGGTTGAATTTTAGTCGGAAGGCCATCTGCTGCTGCCATTCCCTGTTCTTCATGGCAGATTCGTCTTTGTTCTGTTTGAACTTCCATCTGATCAGATCAGTCTGCCCACAGACGGGCATCCACTTGACACAAGGTCTATTGCTTTAAATATTAATTGCAATTTAAAAAGTAACTCCACAGCAAGCTCTAGAATAATCGTTGGCAGATGCCTGGGTTCTGTGGTGGCTGGCCCTTTAGCACAGACTGTTGGCTGCTAGGGAAGTGAGGAGAGGTGTCAAGAGGTCACTGGAGCAGCAGGCTCGCTACACAGGGCAGTCGGACTTTCATCCTGACCTTACCCTTGCCCACTCAGTGATCTCCAGCAAACCGCATGTTGGGTACCAGTTCTTTGAGGCGCTGAGAGAATGCAGGTGAATGAACCCAGGACAGGGTTTATTGTAAGCTCTTGGTGCTAGCAGCGTAGGTAGCTAGGGTTCTGCATATGGCACATATATATGCACAAAGGAATGGATGGGGGATGCTCTGAAGGTCTGTAGTTCACAATAGGTGTGAGCTGAGTGGTTGATCTGGCTTTTCTGTGGCCATGAGACTCAGTGTAACTGAGTGTCAGCAGCCAGTGCCCTTTGGATCTGGAGGTGGAACCCTTTCTTCTTCAGGAAGCCTGCTCACTGCCTTCTCCTGGTCACTTCATTTATGCCTCCCACTCACCTTCTCAGTGTGTGTAAACTGCTGGCAACCTGTTTTTTCTTTTTCGTATCTGCTCTCCTGAGAAGGATTTTCCTATGAAGGTCCAGAGGAAAACCGATGGTTTCCTATGGGGATCTGGCTTCTGTGTTGGGGAGCTTTTCAATGAACGCAGTGTTTATCTTTCCAGGGGAGCCCTGCCTGTGATAGGATGGCAGGCCCTTCATTGTACAGAGGAAACTTATTTGCACTTGGAAATTGAAAAGGGCAAGTGCTGGAAGCTGTCCTGGCTTCTTTGATGTCAGCACTTTCTCTTCTGGGATTCAGCAGGGGTTTTTATGTTGTTTCTCACTTACACGCCTCCCAGTGCCTCCTCTCTCCTTCCCTGCTCTGTGCCTGTCTTTCTTGTCTCCCTCATTCTTCTCCTGTTCCCTGTACTATGGGGGAGGTATACCTTTTGTATCTTTTGGCAACAGCTGCCTCTGGCCACCCCCAAGGCTCAGAGCAAGGTGGGACCACTGCTCAAATCTTTATTGCCTGTTTGTGCCGTATACCCTGTCTCAGACTCTCCCTGGGGAGGGTTTCCCGGGAGAGATCTATTTCCTTGGAGGTATGCCTTCTCCCACGTAGCAACTGTCCAGCATGTACATAGACTGGGAAGCCTTTGGAAGGACTTTATTCAAATAAAACCTGCTAGCAGCCAGCAAAAGAGCTCAGCAGGTAAAGGTGTTTGCTGCCGAGACTGACAGCCTGAATCTGATCCCTGGAACCCACACTGCAAGAGAGAAGCGATTCAGGTCAGCTGTCTTCTGACCTTCACAGGTGTGCCGTGGCACATACTCAGCCATACACGGACATACAAGTGAATAAATAAACGCAATAAAAACGAGGAAATAAAAAGCTGGATCAGCTAGGAGGCAGGAAAACCTAACATACTGTTGATTTCTAAATACTGAGCTCGCGCCCATACATGGTCAGGTATATCTGCATAGAAAGGATTTACAGCCACTGGCTCTGCAAAGCAGACACATGCCTGACACCCGATTGTCTGGGCTAGCTCCAACGTTAGGGAATCAGCACTCTGTGTACCCCGCTACCACCACCCAACTCTGTTTTCCAGCTGCTGCTTAGTCTCTGAAAGCTATTAGGAAATTGTATTTGGAGAAATTGTGGTGAACGTAGAGGACCATGGTGGCACATGCCTGTAATCCCAGCACTCAGGAGGCAGAGACAGGAAGACAGACATAGGTTTGGGGCTGGCCTTGGCTAGAGCGTGACTTGTGAACTATTCTGAGCTATAAAGTAAAGTCTCCCTCCCCATCTCGAAACACCAAAACAGAACATAGTGACAAACCTAATCCCAAATATAGGGAAAGGAAATATTCTCTGTGGAACTCTTGAGAGTAAGTGCCAGGTTAGGAAGCAGAGCCCCGAGCTGGGAGGAAGTTAGAGATGACAGCGCCCTTTCTTCTAGCGTCTCTACACCTTGCTGTTAGAAATGTTCCAAGCTGTGGAGATGCTGCACCCAGCTTGAGCAAACGCTTGCTTCTGAACTTTATGACAAGATAAGACTAAAAGTATCTTACGGGGTTGAAAAGGTATGTTCGTGTACTCGAACATAAAGATATGTGAAATGTCAGAGGAAGCCCATGGCACGCCTGGGCTTGACTAATGGAGAACTAACAAAATAAAGTGAAAATACTGTTCCTTATGCCGTGGTTTTCTGCCCTGTTGTCCCTGCAGGCCACCAGCTTCCTGGAGCCGAGAGGGCCTCCACGGCTACGGCTGAGGAAACTGACATTGATGCTGTGGAGGTTCCACTCCCTGGGAATGACATTCTCAAGTTCAGTCGCGGGGTGACGGACCTGGATGCTGTAGGGAAGGAAGGAGACTCCCACATAGACTCCATGGTAGGTGATCCTCTGAGAGCAAACTGTCACAGCTGTAGCCTTAGGCCAGCAGGTGCCTTATGGCTCCCACTGTTGCAGTTTCAGAAGTGAGGTGCCCTGTCACCCTGTGGCAACCTAGAGCATATTTTGTCGCCTCTCCTGGGGGTCTAACTTCCACAGGTTCAACAACCATGGGCCAGCACACATGTGAGGGTGCTGTAGAGCTTGTATCTGAAGCTTATTGCCCGCCTGGGGGATCCTGTCAATGTTCTATCCCTTTCTCCGTACACAACAGCGTCTTGTGATATTTGTACAGAGCCCACCCAACAGACCCGTGTGATGCAGATAATCACATGACTTTGTTTGAGCCCTCTCGCCTCATCTAGCACTCATGTGCCTTTAAAACTCCTGGGTAACAGCTCTGTTGAGTCTGGAAACTCACCCACAGCATGTTGGAAACTGAGACCACATTAAGGCGGGCCTCATCACCCCAGCCTGGCATTCCACTGGTAGGACAACTAAGGCTTAGGGGAGCTTCTGATACGATCCATGAAACAAGCCCCAAAAGCCCCAAGACTATATTCAAACTTAGAGACAACTAAGCTAAGGAAAATAAAAACTGACAGGGAAGCTCCTGACCCTTGGGTTCCCAGGAAGCTCTCTGGCACTTTCCATCCTCCAACTCAGATTAGCCCAGTTCATGAGGAAACACCTGTGCAGTTTGGTGGGCAGTGCCTCTAGTTTCCTCTGCTGCCCCATGACCTCTCTACAAGGGGCAACAGGCATTTGTCCCCGGGTGCCTTCTTCCTGCATATCTGTAGACCACCAGAGCCATTGGAAACAAAACCTACCTCCCTGGCGTTCAACTCTGACTTACCAGAGCCATCTGAGCGAAAGTGTCCATCAGGAGAAAGAGACCGCAGCTGTGGTCACTAGCTAACAGAGGTCCCTCCGGGTCATGTGATGTCCAAATGTTCTTCCTTCACTGTGAGAAGAGATGGGAGAGGGTGGAGCATCTGACCCCGGAAGAGGAAGCAAAGGACAGCACGGGGAAGAACCGAGACCATCGCTCTCTTGTTGCCATAGTAACATGGTAGGCAGCTGTGTACACAAATAGATTCTAAAGCTAGAAACCCCAATTCATCAGAAAGATATATAATTGGAAATGAGGGGTTAAAAAGAAAAAACATTTTGTCACCTGCCTGTCTCCCACCCTATTGCCAAATGATGTTCCCAAAGTATGGGAATAGAATTTTCTGGCTCTGTGGTCCAAGCCCAGGTGTGCCAGCATTTTCTCCCTGGAGCTCCTTCTGTCGTTCAAGAAGCTGCATCTCTAGCCACATGGGTTTCATTCTGCCCGTGTACCCATCGTGACTATTACAGTGAGAGGGAGCATGCCCTCCGGGGTGGCTTCTGCCTATGAGCCATGTTCTGTCTTTTCTCTTCAGGTCTCACCCAGTCCTCAAGAGCCCATGCTGACAGCCTCACCCCGCATGCTGCTCCCTTCTGCTTCCTCAAAGCCACCAGGCTTGGGCGCAGGGACACCCCTGTCCACTCACCACCAGATGCAGCTCCTCCAGCAGCTCCNGTGGCTGTGGCCCAGGTTCTCCTCAGCCTCCTCCCTTCTTCACAGGCTCCACTCTCATGGGCTTGATGCACCTTCCCTAGCAAGGGGCTCAGGGCAGGTTTACAATCTAGGGAGCTCTGAGGAATTGCTCATGCTATTGGATCATTGCTTGTTGGGGTTCTAGGAGGTGACAGGGGAGGGGGACAGGTGGGAGCTATGGTTAAAATGGAAAAACACATCAGTTCCCCCGTGTATCCCTTGCTCTGAGTTAAGCTTGGCTGACTTGGCTGGATGTTGTTGGATGATGATTTGAACGTACCAAGGAAAAAGAAGTACGCAGTCCCACCCTCCCTTCCTTACCTTATTTCCTCATGTTTGGGGTGGGAAGGGATGCCTTTGGAGTTAGGACTAGGGTGACAACTCTTAAAACAGCTCCAAGTATAAATCTGTGACCAGCATCCTTGCACAGACTGCTGCTCAGGCATCCTAACCCTCTTGACTGGAACAGGTCCTCAAGCCTCCATTAGTGACCTCCTTATTCCAGACAATATTTGATTAGGAATTCGTTATAATAGCAATGAACTCATAGGGATTTAGGTAGATGATCTGAGCCATTTGAGAAATGGCTACCTTTTAGCATCTGGATGGAGTTTGTGCCCTGGAGTCTGGATCGTTGCTGCTTTTGGGAGAGAATTGAGCTGATTGCCCTCCCTTCTGTTTGGTTTCCATTGGAGGTCGTTGTCATCCATACTTCCTTGGAGTTTGGTAGTTTGAGCCTTCTCTCGATGATGGGCAGGTCAGGGAATGGTGAAGACACATGCATCTGTTCCGTATAAAAGCTGAAGTGTGAAGCCAGAACCAGGCAGGATCAGGCCTTATGTGGGTAGACGAAGGTAGTCAGGAGGATGGGATGGGATGGTTGGAGAGTTGTCTGTGAAAGGCTACTGTGTGCACCAGTGTTCTGGATCGGATAGGCTTGACTACATGCTGAGATTTTCTGTGTTCAGTGCAGGAAATAGACTACTCCAGGGAGAATTTACTGATCCTTCTGTGTGATCTACTTCCTCTTCTGCTGACTCCTGGATGAAGTGAATCCCCCAGCAGAGTGATCCTTCCGTCTGCTATGGCTTGGCCTGAAAGAGCCCTCTTGTCATCCAGCCTTCACCGACTGTCCCTGAGGCTGGTGCCTTGTGGGTCACTTTGGCTCCACATTTCAGAAGAGCAGAATCAGTGAGATGATGCTCCAAGGAGCTGACAGAGCCTTGGAGGCGGCATGGGGACGGGAGATCTGACTGTGAAGTCAAAGGCTATGTATGCCATGCCGGCAGGAGGATTTGCAGGTGTTTCCAAATCAGTGACAGAGAAAAGGGAATGTCATTAATGACTTCTTATATTTGGAGGGGGAAGAAACATTCTTTGTCAAATGAAAGAATTCATCTCTGGCTAATGACAGCATGGTAGTCTGAGACTCTCCTCCTCAGTGTGGGGGTTGACAGCAACACAAAGCCTGTGCATCTCAGCTCCGGCCCATCCCGAGGCTCAGCATTTCCCCAAGTTTCCCACTGAATGCGGATCCATTCTCCAAACGATTCTCTTTCAGCATATCAATTCCCAAGTAATTATTATTTACCCAAGAGTAGGTCTGATGCATATTCATGCTGTCTTATTAGCAAAGGGCATCTGAATTTGAAGTCTCAGCTAAGTGCTAGAGAGAAATCAGTTGCAAGTATCACATCTATACGCGGCAATGTGGCAGTGGAAGGAAGCACTCAGCCTGCAGTCAGTCAGATGTGCAACTTGTCACAGGTCAGCCTCTGTCAGGGCCAAACCTAAGAGTGGTTTTCTGGCATAGCAATTATCTGTCTTAACAAAACATCCCTGCCCTGCCCTAGTCTAATTGCCTCTCCCCTAGAAGGCGTTGGATCTAAAGAAAGGGAAACGTGTAGTGTTCCAGATCCGTTTCATGAGCCTCTTTCTAAGTTCTAGGCGTTTCACCAGGTTGGCCAGTCCAAGCCTCTCATTTACTCAGAATCTATTGGGTGTAGCTGACAAGTGAGCCGCTGGACCCTCGACCCAAGCAGTAATACGACGAAAGGCTGCCTGCCGTAGGGCAGTGATGACTTTGAGTAGAGCGGTAGACTTCTGAACTTTCCGTCGAACTCGACTTGAGGTCATCTGATGGCTTCTTGAGCATAGTCCTACCTTTCCCTGCCATTATCCTTAGTCGCTCTCTGACCACCTGCCTTCCATCTGCATCTTCTATCTACTGCCAGGGACACAGGAGGGTACAATTGCACTCTCAGCTGGCCCTTGTCCCCCCAGTCCTGCAGGTGGGTTCAATCTTAAACCAGCCTCTTGGAGCTCTGTTCCTCTGTAGGATTTCATCAAAGGACTTTCTGTCATTGTCCCCATCTATGGGTCTAGCCAGTTATGTAAGGCATGCAAGCGGGCTGATGACAGGTCATCCTGGCATCTATCATTGGCCTACAATGGACCGACTACAACACCCCTGGTTCTTCTGCAGAACCGATTAGTTCCCGGAGGATGTCAACTTTCTCTTGTTGTGTCAGACAGCTGCTGGCACGCAGCAGTGTCTCAACGAACCAGTGGTCCCTGGAATTCAACAGTTGTAACTGTCGTCTTAGTGTTTGGGGTGAGAACATAGTTTCCCTTTCTCTGAGCTCCCAAACCCTCCTGTATTAATTACTTCTTAGTCTAAAATCTAAGGGTAAAGCCCCAATTTCTTGCAGATAATGTGTGCTCTTAAAGCCGCTCATTGCGTTCTTTATGTCCCCCACTGCATTGGCTCTCACACACCAATCTGATTTGGCTGTTGCATTCAGGACCATAATTCGTTCTTTTTGATGTTGTCGTGACTTTTTCTAAGACCTCAAGACCTCTTCCAGCCTCACCTCAATTCCTTCAGTGCTGATCTTGATCAGGCCTTCCTTGGCCTTAAACACGTACGAGCAAAGATGATATTAAACAACTCCTAAGGGTTTCCAGGTCATTCTGCAGTGCGTAAATAGTGAATTACCCTAGTCCCTCTGAGACTCTCCCAATCCAGCATGAGGCTCGCCTGACTGCATTAGCTTCCGCTTTTACCTGGACGAGAAGTTCAAGGGTGTGGATGAAAAATAGAGCCACACCTTGAATCATACCTGGGATGTAGTTGGTGCCTGCATAGCTGCATGCTGGGCCTGCCTGCCTCCAGGATTGTGGCTGATTGACAACAGTTAAGTGGGCCAGATATGTTTACAGTTTGCCAAGCCCTAGCTTAGCTCTTGGGAAAATGGTAGTGAAGCTCATTGTTGCTATTTAAAGACCTCCTCTGCCTGTTGCCACTTCCGCTTATTTAGGAACAAATAATTTGTTATTTAAGCTTTGTGATATTGTGGGTTGTGGTTAGAGAAACAGTGCTGAAAGCTGCACCCCCACCCTGACCCTCCACATAGCATTTGTCCTTGTGGCTTCTCCCAGTCCCCAGTCTTGCCCAAGTCCTTGGCCTACTGCATGCTGAGACAGCACTGCCTGCCTCTGCTTTATCTGGTATAGGGAAGGGGNGGGGGGGGTTGTGCTCTGGTTATCCCCGCTGCCATTTCCATGTGCCTGCTACTCCCTAACTTCAGCCTGGCCCTGCCCCCACTTCTGATGGAGGAGCTGGAGTCCAGGCAAGTAGGCTGGAGAGTGAGTGGGGTGATGGTCTGAGGTGGTCGGGTGGGTTGAGGGTGAGTGCCCGAGTTTGGGGAAGTGGTACAGGGCTGGAGGCGTCAGGGTTGGTGTTATACGTGTTGTTCTGGGATTGGGGTGTAGCTGGATGCCAACACGAAGTGTGGCTCTAAGTGCCACAGTGTTTGTGCCTCTTACTTAGTCTGAATGGAATAGTCCATACTCAAGGTGTTCTGGAGAGGAGACATTCCAGTTACCTTTTCAGAAAGGACTGTGGTCAGCTGTGTGGGAAATGTTCAGTTCTTTGTAAGAAAGGTGTCTAAAGATAAATGTCTGTGACTCATGGGTGTCGAGGGTGGGGGTGGTACCTTCCACTCCTGTCCTAGTTGAGAAACAGAGCCCAAGCCAAGGGTAAAGCTAACACTACCTCATTTTAGCACTCCTTTCCAAGTTTAAAGAGCTCTAAGCCGTGCTGTCCTCACTTGGCCTGGTTTGGGTGCTGCAGGCAGAGGTCTGAGCCTCATGCCTGATTCCACTTTGGATGACTGCAGACGCAGGAGGCTCATTAGTGCCGGCTTGGGCAGTGACAGCGGCGCGTTGTTTCTGTGCTTGTGGAGCTTTAAAACATCCGAAATGATACCGCTCTGTGCTGGCAGAGGTAAAATTCTTATGTAATCTGGAACAAGAGGCACTCGCTCTCTGGGGTGTTTGCTCATGGCACTTAATGTCAATGGGTTTTACCAGAAGCATAGTATTCAAGGGTCGTCTCTCAGGTGTTGATGGCACTCCACCTTTGGAACTTGGACACCTGCCAGAGAAGCTTCCAACACTCCCCTAACTTCTGCAAGAAGGAACCTCTTTTTTTGTTCTCCCTCCCAATTCTCAGATGTCACCATGGGATCTGAGGACTTTTTAAGTGCCCTCCAGTGTTTGTGACTGAATGCAGAATTGGCCATCTCAGCCCCTAGCCAGCCCTCTCCCATGACAGATGGGGCAGATGAATCCCAAGGAAAAGTGGGTTGTTTCAGGAGTCAGCGAAGATGCCAGCACCCCAGCTGCTAGTCTCATGCCTGCTTCCTAATGGTCTATTCTGTTGGGATGCTGGTACCTGAGGGTGTAGCAGGTGTATAGCCTATAACAGATGCTAATTAGTGGTGTGCAGGGCTCTGTGCTCTCTGAATATCCACTGAAAAGCCACGTTCCATATTTCTGCCTTATATTTCTGTTTGATTCCAAAGTAGAAAGTGAAAGGTCTAATAAGTAGATCGCATAGATGGTGGGGTCCTTTCCCTGATACTCTAGTAAAGATCTAATAAGTAGATCGCATAGATGGCCAGGTCCTTTCCCTGATACTCTAATAAAGATCTAATAAGTAGATCGCATAGATGGTCGGGTCCTTTCCCTGATACTCTAGTAAAGATCTAATAAGTAGATCGCATAGATGGTCGGGTCCTTTCCCTGATACTCTTATTTCATGTAAGTAACAGTACTAGCAGCTAGAGTTTTGAGATTGCCTGTCCTGTGAGGATGCAAGTTGGGGCTTCCCATAGCCATTTCCCTGTTTCTTAGATTCAGTAGGATTTAGGAGACCCCTGGGTGAAATTTCTCCATGTCTCTGTTTCCCAGGAAGCTGCAGCTTTCATAGCCACCCTCCATCAGAACCTCAGGCTCCAGTGTTACTGACACTTCTTTTCCTGATCTCGTCCCTCTTGAGAATCTCTCTCGGGAATCTGAAACAGCAAAGGATCATCCTGATCAAAACAAGAGTTCTGTCCTTGGCAGTCCTTTAAATGGCCAGATTTTCTTTAGATTCATTAAGCACCATCTCCCTGGGGAGGATGAGCCCAATCTTGAGGATCCCCCAATGGAAAGTGTTGGCAAATCTCATTGGCGCCCTTGCTCAGTTCAAAGCAGAGCCAACTGCAAGGCCAGGCCTTCTGAATGGGGCAGAGAGGGAAGCATCCGCTGTATCTGAGTACAATCGTCTTAGTACTCTGTCCCAAGAAAGTAGATGCGGAGGCCTGCAGACGCCTTGGTCAGCCTCAGCAGCATGGGAATTTCTAGAGAATGCTCCTTTTCAGAAAAGGGGAGAGAGAACAGACACTGCAGGAAATGAGAGTGTCTTTCCTACTTTTTGCACTTGACATGGGGCTCAGAGTGGTGCCTGAAGTATAGAGAGAAGTTCACAGGGCTGGTGACCTGTCTTCTCTTGGCCACTTTTCCAACATTACAATTCTAGGTCCCCAATTTTCCATACAGGGTTTCTTCATTTGGAATTGAATGTGGAAAGGGGCATCTCCGGTCCTGGCCATCCATTGGCAACTGTCATTGTAGTAATGTCCCTCTCTTTCTTTGTCCCTCCTTCTGTCTCTGGCCTCTTGCTCTCTGCAGGTTCACCTGCTGAAGGATCAATTGGC
>LOEQ01000139.1:14902-29367 GCA_001685075.1 Bramus lutescens | reverse complement strand
TCTTTCTTTCTTTCTTTCTTTCTTTCTTTCTTTCTCTCTCTCTCTTTCCTTCCTGCCTTCTTTCTCTTTCTTCCTTTCTTTTTCTATCTGTCTTTGTTGTTGTTGTTGTTGGGTTTTTTGTTTGTTTTTGTTTGTTTTTGTCATTCCTCAGTGGCCTATCTTGGCTGAGAGGGCCCAGCCAGAAGGAAGACTATTGTAGAACCATGACGGTGGTGCTGTTTGTCCCCTATTTTCTTTATGCATGTCCCTGTTTCGGTGTTAACTTTTCCATGTATTCCCACATCTGGGACCCTCCGTCCTCTGGGAGTGACCACCTTGCTTTCCTTCTTTCTTATTTTCCTAGCCTCTACCTCTACTCAGTGTTTTTGTTGTCTTGTTCTATTGGTTGTGTTGTTTAGAGCATGCTTTTTGATACGCATTTGGGAAATAATTTTAATTTCTAAAATTTGCAAAACTTAAAGTTAGTACAAAAACATCTATATACTGTGTAGGTAGATTTTCCTGTTTTAACATTTTATCCCATTTGTGTTATCAGTTCCTCTACCTGTCATAATTTGTGTGTATACATGTGCATGCATGCATGCGTGAGTGTATGCATGTGTGTGTGTTTGTGATTGGGGATGAAACCCAACGCTTTGTACGTGCTAAGTAAGCACTCTACCACTGAACAAGATTCCCAGTCCTTAATATGTTTTGTTTGTTTTCTGAACTATTTGGAGGTAAGTTACGCTATATCCTTTTATACCTAAACACTTCAACCTATATTTCCTAAGGTTAGGATCAGATATTGTTTCTAACTGCTGGTGCTCTTTTAGGCAAGTGGATTCCTCCATCCTACTTCTCTCCTTGTAAGGCAGTGTGCTGATGAGACTGTGGACTCTGGGACTGCTGTCTCTCTGCCTTCCTTTCCTATATAACAGCTTGGCACCTTAGTAGGATGTAGAATAAGAATAAAAGATGATTGTAACCATTGGAAGAGAAGATTCAGGTGCCCCATTCTGGATCATCAAAGCCCATCAACTTAGATACACAGAAGTGCTTTGGATGTAAATGGCAGTGTTTACACACTGACTGCAAAAGACAGTCCCATCCTAAACTCCCAACTGTGACCATCTTGTAGAAGCTGTCTGAGCATTTTTTCCCAGCTACCTGAACATTTGAAGGAATGAGAGAACTTAATTTCCCTCCTGTCTCTCCCCATGGTTGGCTTAGACTGCTAGAATGTTTACAGTGTAAACTGAACTTTAATATTTTGGTGGTTCTAAAGTTGTTGACCATGTCATTTGGGTTACCATGGTGCAAGGCAAAGCCCATGGGTCTTGGGGTCAGGTTACATGATTTTGGATCCCCTATTCCATCAGCTGCCTCTGTGGTGAGCAGCCTCTGTCACTTGGCCTTTTGTACTGTTCCTTTAGGACTGAGTGAGAGTGTGTGAATGAATCCTGGCTACAATGTAGCAGTTTTCACGTGAAAGGAGCATAGATATGAGTTATATGCACAGGGTTCAAGTGACTTGGGAGTGTTTTTATTACAAACTAAGTACATAGAATTCTTGTAAAGGGGGCCCAATACGTCGGGAGGGAAGTTGGGAAGGCTGTAGTTGTGCCTTTTTGTTGTTTTGAAAACATGACCCGTTTTTGATTTAGCTACCAGAGAGTCTGTGGGAACCTGGACTTTCCATGGTTTGCTAAAAAAGTTTGTGGCACAGCCTTGTTCCTGTGTTGTTGCTGATGACTCAAACAGGAGATATCTCTCACAGTGGTTGGTCACTACATAAATGTGTCTTTCTCTCATTTGTTCCCCACCTGCCTTTCGAGCCCTTTTCTCGGACAGGTAAGATCCTCTCTTCCTTGTGGGTGATGTATTTTCCCAAATACCCCCACCCCTGCTTGAGTATGTGCATGTAATGGGGTGTGACTGGGGGGCCTCCCTGCTGGATCCAGTCATCTGCCATCCATCGTCATTGTTCTCAGTCACCAAGACTGGGGCTGAAGGGACAGAGTGTGAGAGGACCATTAGCAGGAAATGGACTCACTGTGGGGATGACAGAGGCCAGCTAGACAGAGAAGACAATGCTCCCTAGCCTGTGCTCACAAGCGCTTGTAGCTACTGCCACAGTGAGGGCTTGAGTGCATTCTGAGACTCTTCCCAAGTCTGGAGCCATCCTGAGTGACTGCTTATATTATCAGCCCATCATTGAGATGAGGGTTTTCTTTTTCCATAATTCGCATAAAAGTCAAAACAATTAAACTGATTTATTAAATGCTTATTGTGGATAATGAGAGCACTCTAATATCCTATAGCAATATCCTATAGCCCCTTTTGAGGGCATTCCCATTCTATGAGATAGACCAGGTGTATTTTTGAGGAAAGTTGAGGTAATGATAAAGGAATCATATAATAGATTCACTTTAAATTGCTGAGTTTAGAATATTTCACAGAGAAGTACAGCAAATCCAGATGAGGTATCATCTAAGTTGTTAGTTAAAGGTGTGCTTCAAAAGTAATAGTCACTCCTGATTTACAAATCACAGTGATGTGCAGTTTTAGGGTTTCCTCCTTAAAACTGGGTGTGTTTGCTCTAACAATATGTAGAAACCACCAGAGAAATAGGAGGTTCGGGAAACAGTGAAGAACTTGCTGTTCCTATTACACACCTATAGAACATTGCATATCATTCCTTTCTGTTCTCTGCACTTTCTGGATGGGGGCAGGGAAGGATACTCAAGTTAGTTTCCAAATAACCTTGGCCAGCTTGTGGAGTGCCTGAGTAAATAAAATGAAAGGACTTAAGTCATGATAGGCAAATTAGGCCAAAGTGTATGACATGGCAAGATACACTCTTAAGAGAATGGTCAGGAGCAGCTGTGGGGTAGGCTGAGAGCTGTGCCAGTGTACTGGGTGCACATCTGGAGACCAAACAGCTGGGGACTTGTCCCAAATTCCCTGGCATTTCCCTACCACCACACAATAATTCCATCCTAGGAGCCCTGAGGAGCTGCCAGCCCATATTCCATGAGAAAATGTGTCCATGGGTCAAGGCTACTCAGAGGTAAAGACCATGGAAGTTACCCATGGGTGAGAACTCCACTCTTCTTCCCATGGCACTCTCCCTGCCACCCACGGACCCTTCAAATACAAGTTATCTAGGTGACTGATCCAACTGGGGATCTGTCAACTCAAATCACAGAAAGCGAAGCCTTCCCCCGGTCTGGAACGCAGCAATTCAGGACAAATGAAACAGAACATGAAGGCGTATCCTCAGGCAATCGTAGGAAAGCCTTACTGAGATAGACCCTTAGCAGAAATATTGGCAATGACAGTCCAGGGACCACATGCAACCTCTCTTTGTCCAGATAGACAATAAAGCTTCAACAATGGTCATGGAAAACTGAGGCTCCAAGTCTGGCTCCTTTAATGACCTAGACGAATTTTCAGAGAGGATATGGATGCCTAGGTGTCAGCATGTCCTGGGGTTACTATTGCTGTGATGAAACACCATGACCAATGGCAAGTTGGGGAGGAAAGGGTTTATATAGCTTACGTTTCACATCCATAGACTATCACTGAAGGAAGTCAGAGCAGGAGCCCAAACAGGGCAGGAACCTGGAAGCAGGAGCTGATACAGAGGCCGTGGAGGGGTGCTGCTGACTCTGTTGCTCCCTGTGGCTTCCTCAGCCTGCTTTTCTTAGAGAGCCCAGGACCACCAGCTCAGGGATGTCCCCACCCACAACGGGCTGGGCCCTCCTCCATCAGTCACTAAATTACAGGCTTGCTTAGGGTGTCGCCTTATGGAGACATTTTCTTAGTTGAGGCTCCCTCCTCTCTGATGGCTCTAGCCTGTGTCAAATTGACATAAAATTATACAGCACCCAGTGTGAGAGCATCATAGCACAGAGCCTGGAGCTCTAACTGTCTCAACAACAGACCTCAGGGCTGCTGCCCTCTGACCCTTCCTCGTGCTTCAGCAGCCAAGTGGATTGGGGCAGTTCATTTGAGATACTCACTGAATACCTGCTGTGTACCAGGCCCACACTTGGTGTTGAGGATATAAATGCAAAGATACGTGATGCGTGGCCTCCGTCTTGGGAATGTTTACCGCCCAGTAAACTAACCCTCAAGCCAACTGTTCAAGCCATTTAGAGGTCCCAAGAGGAACATCTTCCATAGCCATTCCATGACCCAAGTAGAGGACGGAGCCCAAGACTCTGGCTTAGAAGGCCTGAGTTCTGATCCCTGCCAATCAATAGCTAGTATCTTGATATCGGGCCCTCCGTTACTACCCTAGTCTAATGAACTTCTTTAATTGGTTTTCATGGGGACATTTGTCCTTCACTGGAAGCAAGGCCCTAATTGGCTGCCTGGTCTCTGTGTCTACAAGTTTACCTACTCTCCCAAGTTCCACCCCAGGATTGGGAGCTGCTGGCCCATATTCCATGGAGAGAATGTGTCACACGTGTCTTTCAGTAGGCAGCTCCCGACACAAAACCTGCATCCAGTGCCCGAGGAGAAAGTACAGCATGTGCTCGACCCAGTGCAAACCGGTCACCTTTCATGTCTCATCTTCATTTTCTCTCTGCTTCAA
The DNA here is from genome assembly GCA_001685075.1 of Bramus lutescens. Classification (NCBI taxonomy): domain Eukaryota; kingdom Metazoa; phylum Chordata; class Mammalia; order Rodentia; family Cricetidae; genus Bramus; species Bramus lutescens. The sequence goes on along the minus strand of LOEQ01000139.1, from coordinate 24,782 downwards.
AGGGTCTGGTGACCCCAAGGCCAAAGAGGTCAAACCATGAGTCAAGGAAGGTGGCTTCAAGGAATATGCTTGACTTTTTAGGACTGGAGTCAGTTACTGATTGACCAGGGTGGGGAACAACTGGAATTTTTGGTCTCATGTCCTATCACAAGAAACTACCCTGGAAAGTTTAAAGGCATCTTTATGAGAAACTTCCAAACTTCTGTGAGTTAATAAGCGTTGAGTGTATTCTAGAAAAGGAAAGCTGAGTAACAAAGACGAGAGTCCCCCTCCTCTCCGCTTACATGTCTCTCTCTCTTCTTTGTTCATAGTTGACCACAGCATGTTTGAGAATCTGAACACAGCCCTCACTCCAAAGCTCCAATCCAGCCATTCCTTCCCGCACCTGTCCAGATCTGTGGCCCCAAACTCCATCACCCCTGGCTCTGCAGAGCCAGGAGGACCAGGACTGAGGGTGGGCAGCAGTCAGCACCTTAAGAACCTGGGCAAAGCCATGGGGGCCAAGGTCAATGACCTCCTGCGAAGAAAGGAGCCCTCAAGCCTGGGCAGTGTGGGTGTAACGGAGATTAACAAGACCGCTGGGGCCCAGCTGACTGGTGGGGAAGATGCGGCCTGTGGATCCTGGTTGGAGGATGAAAGGTGAGGCCTCTCAGTCGCCCATTATCCCACTCGAAGGGGTAGGAACATGGACAGACTACACTGTCTTCGGAGGAGAACAGACCCAAGGAGGGGATGAGCAATTGGCAAGGAAAACTGAGATAGACCTGTGTTCTTGAGAGCCTACTTCAGCCTCTGTAACCAGAGAAGCACTTCCTGCCTGGGTGTTATGGCCTTAGCTCTGCTTCACACTGTAACCCAGGCTAGCCTGAAGCTCACTTTCTGGCCCAAACTGACCTCAAATTCATGGCAGTTCTCCTGTCTTGGCTTTCTCGGGATTATAGATGTGAGCCACCATGGCAAGTTTAGATACATTTTCACTTGCAAATGACAGCTGTTCAGAGAGATGGCTGTGCCTCTCAGTTAGTATTTGGAACTGAATTTGAAGCCTGGTATTGCCCAGAAACTCCCCACGTGGGTTCTGATGCCAGCCATTCCTGAGAACTGTTGTTTGAGTGCCTGATAGGAAGGGAGAAACCAGCTGCTACAGCTACTTCCGTTTCCCCCCAACAGCTCCTTTCTGGGCCTTGGTTCTAACACCTATACCAAGAGCTCAAGCGCTCTTTCACGAGGCCCAGTACTTGGGTTCCACGAGGGCTGGGATCTTTATCCAGCCTCACAGAGGCAGCACTCTTTGCCACTCTGAGCACTGAATGAGGAGGGAAGAGCCCTGTCGATAATTGTGCTGAAGTTGCTAAAAATCTGCACTCTAAACCCAGAATGAGCACTCAACTAGGTACTAGGGAAAGACAAGCTGAAGGAGCCGCCAGAGTAAAGACTTGAGAATGTGTATGGATTGGTGTCTCAGCCATCATAAAGCCTGGGTGTTTATTGTCACGGTTTTGCAGGTCTGTCCAAGAAGCCTTCCCTCTACTGGATCCTCCACCTCCCATAACCCGGAAGCGAACCCCTCGGGCCCTGAAGACCACCCAGGACATGCTGATCTCATCACAGCCTGTCCTAAGCAATCTCGAATATGGGTCGGAATTGTCACCTGAGCAGGCCCAGGACTCTCCCCCCGCTGCCTGGCCTGTCTCTGCAGATACCTCACAGCCAGAGTCTATCAGTGAAGTGGGAGATAGGGGAGAGTCTCTGCCCAACGGGGAGGTGTCCCTGTTGGTGCCTGACCTAATACACAAGAGCAACCAGGAAGAATCCAAGCTGAAAGCAAGCGAGTGCAGAAAAACCTCTTGCCCTGCTCCCGTTGAGAGGAACGGCCTCAAACTCAGCTTGAGCCCCATCAGCCTGGCTGAGTCCTGGGAAAACAACAGCCCACCTCCCCGGGCACGGACCTCCAGCCTTGACAATGAGGGGCTTCACCCAGACCTGCTGTCCTTCGAGTAGTGCGCCTTGTCTTTCCTGCTGAACATGTTCTTCACTGTGTCCTCCACTACATACAGGTCCTTTGTCCCAGATCTGCCACGCCCTCATCTTCCTTGTGGAAGGTAGAGCAGAGCCCCCCTCTCTACCTGAGGGGTTGCAGGACCAGATGGTCACAAGTAGTCCCAGTTAAGGAGTCTGCAGAATGGCAAAGGATCCTACTTCTCTGTAAGATCTTCTGGCTGCTGCTGGGACTCATCTACTCTCAGGCTTGTCCCAGCTTCCTAAGGAATTACAGGGCCACCAGCCTAAGAGGATGGGTCTGGCAGGAATACTCTTTGCCTGTCTGATTAGATGCATATGCTATCTGTTCTTTCATCCCCACCCCAATCCCTGATCCCTGATTCTGCCCCTTTCCTCCATAATGGTGACAGGACTCCCTGCCTTGATGGCAATACTGCTAGGGAGGAATGGTAGATTTGGCTTGATAATGGGATCAGGCCTGACTACAACCTGATCATAGTTCCTTCAGTCTCTAGGCCATGTGGAGCCCTAGCCACCATCGTTCCTCTGCTTCTGGGTTAGGGCTAGAGGATGTTCTTCCCAGGCTTGGGACCTTGAGGACTACCTCAAAGGTTGAATCTTGTCACCAGGGTCCCCAGGGTTTTCCCATCCAGTTAGATGTAGCCCTACCTCTCTGCATAGACACTTAGGAAAATGGTGTGGGCCGTTGTGCTGGGGTTCCTTGCTGTGTGTGTGAAGAAGGGGGTAGGCAGGCCCCTGCAGAAGCAGCAGAGTGTTCTGATGTTCAAAAGGAGAGCTTGGGATCATGGACTGGGCCTACAAGAGCCAAGAGCAGAGATCACAGAGAAGAGTGAAGTCAGGACTGAGAAAGGGATCACTGAGAATCAGGGCAGCTTCTCAGGCCACTCCACACCCAGAAGGAGGCAGTGCGGGGGGCCTGGGAAGAGTGTGTGTGGGAGCCAAGGTGGAGCATGTGAGAGACTGGAATGTGCTGAGGGCTGTGGAGGCAGAGCAGATGCTGGTAAGTGAGAGTGCTGCTTTATGCTTGTGCTGAGGTTGCCTGAATTCCCTGCAGCCCCAGGCCTGCCCAGAGATACCCGAGCTGCCGTCCTTCATCCAGGTAAGGGCCATCTTCCTCTGCTTCTGCCCGCAGGATCTGTGTAAGGAACCAACAAGGCTTATCGACCCTTGACCAGCTCCTGCCTTCCAGGTTAACTTGCTTTGTATTCCTTTCTCCCTCCAGGGGCCCTATCGTGCTGTCTTCCCGTGGCCTGGAGGCTCTGTAGTGGCCCCAGCCACAAGGGTCTTTGTAGCCAGAAGAGGACATCCCTATTCTTGAACTAGGAGGTCAGAGCCCCACGAGAAGCCTGGGGATGGTGCATCCAGCCAGGGCAAGCCATGTAGCAGTTTTCTCAATTCTCTGTGGTCCTCCCCTTTCTGCTTGCTTGGCTTCCCATCTGTGAGATTGGGCACACGGGTCTCATTTTCCAGTTCAACGTCACCAGTGGGCTGCCCTCCTCCCAACCAGCAGACATCTGAGCTAACTCCTGCAGAACCAGAAGAGGAGGCCTCAGCAAGATCCCTGGTCTGAGGATTCCCTTCTCAAATACTTGCTTAAGCAGCTGCGTGGCTTCCGCTACCTCTGCCCTCTGACCCATTCTGTGCTCCCTATCTCTTCCTCTCAGATGAGAACCCATGTAGCCAGGCATCTGAAGGCCCCAGTGGGGTATACAGGACTGGTAACACATATGTAGCACATGTGCCTTGCCCCAAGAACATCCCAAAGATGTGACATCTGACCCTGAAGTCGGAGAAGTCCTTAGAACTAGCATTTGAGGACCTATGAATTTTCCCAGAATGATTTGTGATTACCCAAAACAGAGAGAGTTCAGGCTGTGGGGTGGGAAGTCTAAGCATGCACCAGAGAGCAAGTCCAGTGTAATCTGAGCTCTCCATACCAGAATCTTGATTTGTTCCTCTGATGGGAAGCTCAGCCAGTAGCTGCCCAATGGAGCTCTTCCTCCCACGAAGTGATAAGATTGCCTAAGACTGACATCATGAGGCTTGGCTTGCCTAAGCACTCAGGCTACTGCTGGAGTCCTGGCCCTTAGGCCCAGGATTAGCCCAGAGATCCTACCATATTGTCCCAAGACCCCTGTAAAGGAAACTTTATATGGTGTTTGATGTTGAATTAGGTGCCATAGATGTCTACACCAACTCCTAGGGTCTTGGCCATCTCCCTCCTACAGAAGTGATGCTGCTACCTCAGGAAGTCCTTTGAGACTGAGCCTTGTCTTAGATGCTGCAGATATGGCCTGGTGCTAGGGGCGAAGTGCCAGGGACCAGTAGGAACAAATCCTCTTGGGGGCTTTGACTCACACCAGTTCTTCCATCTAGGGCCGCGACAGGCTCACTGACCATCTCAGCAGTCTGGACTGCAGCACAGCAGCCTTCACAGTGAATCAAGATCCCCTGGGGGCTTAGTTTTTGTGTAACTTGATCTGCATGGGGGTGAGGGTAGGCTAATGGAGAGGAATGAAGGATATGATTTCTATGTTTAAAGAAGCTGGGGCCTTGGAGCCTTTTCTTCCACTTCTTTCCAGCCCCATTGTATACCCCTGTTCCGCCCATAGCTTTACCCTGATAGAGCGATCACAAAGTAAGCTTCCAGAAGCCTGGAGAGAAGGTATCTCCTCCCCTGTCCCAGCCCACTCTTCTCTCTAGAAATGTATCTATCAATGTTCTGTATCTGGGAGATATGAAAACATGTGTTTCGAATCCATCGTCTTTTACAGAGCAGGGTTGGTCCCTGTTTGGAAGAACAAGATTATAGTTCTATTCTGGGTATTTTTTAGAGAGTTCATATTTATATTTTTAGAGATTTTTTTCTTGTAGAAGGAAATTACATAATAAAATGGTAATGTGTTTTGCTGGCTTATCTTTTTTCCTCCTGACTAGTGGAAAATTCTGGAGTCCTGGGCTCCTGGAGGCTCCCTGGGTAGGTGCAGAACCATGAAATTTTGCTTTGCAAACCTGCAAGATGGAGGGATGAGGGAGCTGGAAGAGATGATGAAGGAGGCTACTGAAAACAAACCTCCAACTTGAGACTGTTAGAGTAACAAGGATGAATTTAGGCTGGACCGTGTTTTATACCACTGACTAGCTGACTGCTGTAAGAGTCTCCACCTGTGACTTTCTGGACCATCAATATGATGGATACATGTCCAGCCCTCCTTGGGGGGAAGCTGTAAGGAAACTCAGATGCCCATTGAATCCTTCTTGAGGGTCTTACCCTAGGCTCTGCAGCCTGCTTCCATCATAGAGGGATGGAGCAACATGTTGTGTGCACACTCACCACAGAGACCAGAGCAGCTCCTCACAGGGAGTTAGTTAGCATCAGTGACTATCAGAGAAATACTCAAAGCTGTCGACTTGGGGGAAACTGCTTTCCCATGGCTGCTCTGGACTGGGACAGCCCTTGGTGACATTTGTTGACGTCATGAACAAGAGCTGGTGTGGAGTCCCTTTGCCATTACTGCTGTCAGATTTCAAGGTCTAGAAGACTCATGCTCTAGAAGCAGTTCTCAACCTGTGGGTCATGACTCCTTTGGGGTTAAACAACCCTTTCACGAGGGGTCACCTTGGACCAATAGAGATCACAGATATTTCTGTTATGATTCACAACAGTAGCATAACAGTATGATTCATAAATTAGAGTTATGAAGTAGCAATGAAATCATTTTATGGTTGGGGATCACCACCCCATGAGGAACTGTGTTAAAGGGTCGCAGCATCAGGAAGGTTGGGGACCACTGCTCTAGAGTGTCAGTCAAGCCTTTGATTTCCTCAGAAGGAAGACGATAGAGAGGAAAAGGGAAGGGAGGGAAAGGGGCTTCCACTGTGTTCACACAAGTCATTCGCATTACCAGAGGGGAAAGATAGAGGCCTTTTTGTCCAGACCTTTCATTTGCTGCCGTGACTAAACCTGGGTTTGGAGTCTATGGCCCAGTATGTTGAGGCTCCCTGGTTCTGTGTCAGGAACATCTCTATATGAAGTGAAGTCTCTGACCTTTTCTGCATCTCATTGTGTTTTCCCAGAGGGAACAAAGAACAGAAAAACTGAGTTTTCTAAGCGAGCTTGCTTGCCCCACTGTGGGGCACGGCTATATTATTCAAAAAAATAAAACAAAAAACCAGGAGTAACACAAAAACCGACCCAGCAGCATTCCATGCATGGGGAAATACTTTGAAAATGCTTACAATAGCAACATTTTTCTTCAGCGTGTGCTCTGGTGACTATTCTTTAGGCGACCTCTCCCATTGGATGGTTTTGGGATCTGCTTCTGTCATCAATTCAGGTGTGAAATTTGCCTGTTACAAGCTCTCTTTTCCCACTGCTGTGCAAAGCTGTTGGGTTTTTTGGTTTGGGTTGGGTTTTTGTTGTTGTTTTTGCCTATAGTCAAGTATGCAGAAATGGTTAAGAAAAAAAATTGGGGGGGAATTTTAAGTATGGAAGAGGATGTGCATGTGACCCTTTTTCCATGCTGGCTTCTAAGGTGAACCACTGGTCTAGAAACTAAAGGGACAAATACTGCACTTTTATCTAGACACTGATGCCAATGTCTTAGAGCATGGCAGAGCCACCCAAAGCAGGCCAATTCATTTTGACTGTAAGAATGTCTGTTTCCTCTGGGTTTACAGTGATTGCTAAGGGACACCCGTGGTCTACTGGAGGGTCTTAAGAACTCTTCTTTGTTCCCAGGGCCTGTGCAGTGCTGGTGGGGAACCCCCGCTGATATTCAAATGTAATGGAATTAGGACTTCTAAACAGCCCCAGATGCTGTCCCAAACTCAGAGAATTCCTTCTTGGTCGGTTTGTTCACCAATTTTGGAATCCCCCTGAGGTGTGGAGGTGCTAGGAATGCTTGGGAGAGTTGTAGGCTTTCACTGCCCCTTCGTTCCCTGCCATCCCGCACCTCTGAGTTTCCCAGTCCAGCCTGGCTGTACTGATTATCTCTTAAGATTTTGGCCCTTGGGATCCCTTAGATTCACTCAGTGGTGATCCCCACAATCCCCTACAACTCCCGAGGTTTAGGGTGCCTCACAGGGAACACCCCTGTCCCTACTTTCCTGGAAGTAGGGACAAGTACAGATAGCTCCTATGGGCAGACTCACTACCTCCCTAAGTACCAGGGGCATGTCTGCTATTCATCTTCCAAGACAACTTGATTTGGAAACTCCCAGTTGTCCAGTGGAAGCCCTATGGAGGTCCCCCCCCCCGCAGAGAGCCTTCCTCTTTGCTGCCATCTGCACGGGGTGGGGGGCACCTGATGAAAGCCTAGACTTCTGACTAATGAGAAAATTCCTCCACTTTCCGTATCTAGAGACCGACCCTCCTGAGACACAAGTCTTTGTGTCCAGCTTATCCCCAGCTGCTGCCATGATGAATAGACCAGCCCAAGGGAGCCTGGTGCAGCTCTACCCCCAGGAAACTTGGTTATTAATACCGACAGGGGAAACAGTCCTGAAGAAATATTTAAGGACTAACTCGAATAAAGCAGACTGCATTCTCTCTCATGGCAGTTGCTGAAGATTTATGTTGGTTACGTGGCACAGGAAACGTGGCTTGTGTTTTCCTTTGCTATAGGAAAAGAAAGAGGCCTACAAATAAAACCTACCAACAAACTGTAGCTCCCCCACCCCTTTGGACTCTTTCAACAGTGAGCTGTTTGCAGTGCCATCTGCTTAGCTACCTTCTTTCCTAAAACAACCCTCCATTTGCCACCTTATCTCTCCTAAACCTGTGCTTCTTATGTAGTTCTAGTTGGCTCAATCTGATGTTCGAGCACATCCAAGTGTTCAGCCCACACTGTGGGCCAACCCACAGCTCCCAGGAGGTTTAGGATGGTCCCAACCACTGAAGGATAACAAAGGGAGCTTCGTGGACTTCTGTGGCTGAGGGAAGTAAATTCCACCGGCCCTGTGAAGGGCTCGAGACTCAAGCACCATTGATGAGTTCCCTATACCTGCAATGGGCAGACCTAGTCAGCTCATGGTTCTGGGTAAACTCTGTTCCAGTTAGTCTTGCTGGCCCAGCTCAGTCTTTGATCCTCTGTCCGGAGGAGTCAGCAGAGCTGGAGAATGGTCTGTAGTCGGTGAGGTTTGTCTGGAAGCCGTATCTTTTAGAGATGCGGTTTTAGTCTGTGGGAGGTGACTATGTGTATTACAGCTTACAGGAAGAGGGAGCTCAGGGGCCTCGGCCAGGCCATTATCAACCCGGGACTGTGGGTAGCAAATGCTGCGACCAGGCCTGGGGCCTTGTAGTGAGCTGTCAGATAGTTCTCTGCCAGGCCCCAACCTAGCTCCCCTTCCAGGTTCCTCCTATACCACCATTCCATCTCTGCCCCAGAATCCCAGCACCCCAAATTGCCCAGAATTGCCTCTCTGCCTTTGTTTTAGTTTTGGTTTTTGAGATGGGGTGTGACTATATAGCCTAGGCTAGACTTGAACTTGCCATCACTCTGCCTTGGCCTCATTATAGGCTTATAGGCATTCACCACCACGGCTGCCACATATGAGCTTCCACCTTCCTTTCCTGATCTGGTCAGGCTGTGGTAATTCATCCTTCACATCTTGAATAGGGCTTTTTCCTTCCACTAGGCTTCCTGCCCTGACAACACCCTGTTGCTCTTTGAATGTGAAATAATGTGTTCCAAGCCAGGCTGAGCTTTACCTTCCCAAACAGGGCCAATAGCTGGGGACCCAGGTATTCAAACATTTAAATGTAGGGAATATTTACATTCAGACAACAATACGCTCCCACACCCTCTGCTCCCCCCCCCATTTTTGATCATGTGTCTCCCTTGTGGTTTGCAGGGCTGGCTGTCTTCCTCAGTGTCTCTGTCTAGAGCAGCCTTTCTGGGCCTGGTTGGTCACTGAGCAGTGGACTATGGGAGGCCATACTCGAAATGGAAACTGACTAATGGGCCAGTAAGTAGCTCATGTATGTCCATCCAGAGCCTCCATTAACTCTGCTCTCTGAATAGACGGGTGCCACCTTGCCACAGGGTGTCCAGAAGCATGCTGATACTCAGTCTAAGGCAGGAATGCTAGGCACCTATTGATGCCAGATAGATGCTTACCCCATGAGCTCCAGTTCTTACTACTCCCCTTTGCCATTCTAGGAACTCATGGGAGATTCATTGTATTCTCCAAAGCTTCTGAGGAGTCCAGCAATATTCTGATCAGTTTTCACACACCATCTCATATGCTTTTCTCGGGAACACTGCACAGGCAATCTTAGGAAGCCCATTTTTCAGGCACGTACTCTTTAACAATGTTCAGAAAAATCCACACATGAGTCTGTTAATTCTCAGGTCTTGAGAGGGGTATTTCAGCAGCCCTGAGGGATAGGGGAATGGACCTTACAAATGACGAAAAGCAGAATGAGTCCCGAAGGCCGAGGTTTTCAGATTGGGGGATCGCTCCCCTTCCCTGCCACCCACAGCTCTGTGTGCTTCCATCACACCAGCGAATAAGAAGTCCGGGAACTAGTCATGTCCCAGAAATATCTGTTTTAGTTTGACCTTTTCTAAGAATAAATGCAATTTCCCTAAACACTGAGTATTTTATTTAGTATGGGAATTTAGAGACCCTCTCCTCTGCCCCTTGTTTTCCAGAAGAGGAATCAGCAGACTGCATTTTGAAACCAGGGTGAGGAAGAAGTCTCATAGAACCGTAGTGGTGGCGCATGCCTTTATCCCTGTACTGGGAGGCAGAGGCAGGCGAATCTCTGTGAGGTCAAGGCCAGCCTGGACTATAGAGTGAGTTCCAGGACAGCTAGGGCTGTTATACAGAGGAACCCTGCCTTGAAGCCCCT
>LOEQ01000138.1:487252-510690 GCA_001685075.1 Bramus lutescens | reverse complement strand
TAGATAGATAGATAGATAGATAGATAGATAGATAGATAGATAGATAAAATTATAAACTCACTTAAAACATTATGAGGAGGGTTTTTTGGGGGGATTTCTTTTTTATAATGTAATATATGATTCTTGACTATGAACTTTATGGATGACAGCACCTGTCTCAATGTCCAAGGGTTGGGCACACTGACAGCCTTGGGTGACAGGTCCTTTGGAAATCAGACAGGCTGCACAGGCACTGTGGTCCCCAGTTTTCCTAAACCAGAAAGTGGGTGGGACTCAAGAATACAGGAAATGGGGCTAAAAACAGACTCAGGCATGAAGAGATTGCTGAACCAGGACTAAGTTTAGAGTTGCCTGAGCTAAATCTGAGGGTAACATTGGGCAAGCCTCTGTTATAGAGATAGGAAGAGTGGATAATCTAAAACAAAGTGTCTTAACCTGGCAAGTTTATGGTTAAGGCAAAGATTTGACTTTTCTGAAGAATGTATCCATATGTAACCTGCAGAGATTGAGTGTCCACATCACCATTCAAGACCATCTCACTAACCTTGTTCAAGGAATGCTGATGGTGCCAACAGGTTGAAAAGGCATACCTACCTCGTAGGAGGCTGTGTTGCTATGGAGGGTTATTCAAGGACATGACAACCCTACCCCTCCAGGAACTGTGCTCTGGTCTATTCCGGCTGGACTCAGTGGTGCAGGCCTGCCTGGGCATTTAAAGAGACTATCTCAAAATGAAAAACAGGAAGAAGGGTGGGGGTACAGCTAAGAGAGTCCACCTAGCATGCACAAGGCCCTAGGTTTAATCCTTAGCCTTATAAAGGGGGAATGTGGGGAATCAGATTTCTAAATCCTATGCATAGAAGTGATTCAATGTTTCTTGAGGGACCCAGGATTCTGTATTTCTTCAATGATGCCCAGATGGGTCTTATACCTGTGGTCAGCGGCCACAATGAGAAAAGCTTAGATCTGGCTACCCACTGTCGGTTCTCCCTCTTTATTAGTAGTAAGGGGAACACAGTTGTATGTACGTGTGGCGTGAGTGACAGTTGGCCTCTTCTTTGTCACACTGACTTGCCTGACAGACCTCCACCTATTATAACAACACTGTTGGGGACAACGCCCGGCTCCTATGGTGCTCTTCTCTCATGAATCCTTCGCGACAATGCCACAAGGTAGATGCTATTACTGCATGCATCTCACTAATGCAAGAAAAGGGTCTACCACCAGGAAACTACAGAGCTGGGATTTGAACTCAGTCACTAGCCTACTAGCAGAGCCCAGATGTATATCCAAGGGCTGTTCTGTGAGATAGGCTCAGCCCTCCTTTCTCACTCTTAGGTGGGGTGTCCTTCTCTAGTTCCCATTCTCGTCTTGCCCACCTTTCTCAGGCTCATTTAAGCCCTTCTCCAGAGGAAGGCATGTTCCCACACCCCTCTGATGTTGGATTCCCCTCTGCATGCTGTGAATACCATTGGTTAATAAAGAAGCTGCTTTCCGGCCAATGGCTTAACAGAATATAGCCAGGCTGGAAAAGATATAGGGACAGCAGGCAGAGTCAAGGAGAAGCCATGTAGCTGTGCTAGTGCCCGCTGAAACTTTGCCAGTAGGCTACAACCTTGTGGTGGATGCACAGATTAATAGAAATGGATTCATTTAAGATATAAGAGTTAGCCAAAAATACGCTTAAGCTATTGGACAAACAGTATTGCAATTACTATAGTTTCTGTGTGGTTATTTCGAGTCTGAGCCACCAGGAACGAACGACTGGCCTCCATCAACACCCCTCTACCCTTGTTGCATTCAGTGAGTTAGAAGGGTGAGGAAATGGGTGTATGGAAGCAGGCATCATGGGCTAAGTTCACATGCTGAAATCATCCCAACACCTAGAACCTCAGAATGCGACCTTATTTAGAACTAGGGTCTTCTCAGTGATATCCAAGTTACCATGAGGTTGTTAAAATGACTGATGTCCTTATAAAGAAGAGAAATTTACACAGAGAGACATATACAGAGGCAGGAGGGTATGAGGAGACACAGCCTCAAAAGAGAGAAGCCTGGAGCAGAATCTCCCTCATAGCCCTCAGAAGGAGCCAACCTGAAAACACCTTTCCATTGTTTCCTCCACCTGTTCCGGGGACTTTACTCAGCAGCCCTGGCCAAGTCAGACTGCAGGAAGCCATGTTCCTAGTGCTGCCTCTAGGCCCTGACCTTGAGAGGATCTAGTAGAAGCTCAACATACCATGCCAAGTTGGAGCAACATTAAGATTTTTACTCTCTGTGCCTTTCTGTTGTCTTAAGGGTTGCTCTTAAGAGTACTAAAAAGGCCGGAGGCTCAGGAGGGAAGGACAGAAAAGAAGGAGGAGGAGGGAAGAAGAAGAGGAAAGGAGGCAGGAGGAAGAACTGAAGTGGAGGATGCGGTAGAGTTTATGAGTGCCGGTAATGACCATGTCAAGCTCGTGCAGCTCACTTGTGGGCACTTCCTGCGGCCAGGAAGCATGCCAAACACAGGACTCCAGCAGAGCTGGGAGTCATAGTTCCCTGAGCATGAGAGACCGTAGATGGAGCTGTGGATCTCAGTCTCTCCTGAGTCAGCTGTACGGCACATGGCACAGACGCCGGAGGAGATGCTGGCTTGGGCAGAGATCTGAAAGACTATCGAGTGGAGGTGGAGAAGTGCAGAGGATTCCAGAAGGTCATATGGTACCAGGAAATGTGGCTACCAAGGAGCCAAAGCCAGGTCTGTGGCTGGAGGACAGGGAATAGGGGTTGCATAGGAGAAGGGTTAGTAAAGGTTTAGGTCTTGTTCTCATTTGCTTCTCTGCTGCTGGATAAACACTAAAAGCAACTTGGGATTCCAGTTTATAGCTTCTTCAAGGGAGGCTAAAGCAGAAAGTCAAGGCAGGAACCCGGAGGCAGAAACTGAGCAGAGAACACAGAGGAAGGATGCTGACTGGCTTGCGCTTCTGCTCAGCTAGCTTCCTTATACAAGCCTAGACCGCCTGTTACAAGACGACACTGTCCCCAGTGGGGCTGGCCCTCCTCTGTCACTTCACAGTCGAGAAAATGCCCCCATAGATGTGCCCATGGATCAGTCTGATGGCAACAGTTCTTCATGTGAGGTCCCTCTTCCCAACTGTGTCAAGATGCCAACCACAAACAGCCATCTCAGGGGCTTAAGCTGTGATGTCACAGAAAGCCTAACAGTGGTTCTCAGCCTTCCTAACGCTGTGATCCTTTAATATACGTCCTCACGTTGTGATGACCCCCCAACCAGAAAATTACTTCATTGCTACTTTGTAACTGTAATTTTGCTGCGGTTAGGAATCGTAATATAAATATCGGACATGCAGGATATCTGATATCAGACCCCCCAAGGGATCATGACCCCCCCGCCAGGTTGAGAACCCCATCTTAGAGAGTGTGACTGTATATAAAGAAACTCATTTCAAAACAGGGCTAGAGACGCTGGTGTGGGGCAGCAGCCAGGAGCCCTGAATGTCAGCTCCTCAATTTCAAGAGGCTACATGAGCCTAAGGGAGGAGAACCGTGTTCCAGCCATGAGGCTCCCACAGCAGAGGATGTCGAAGTTGACAATTAGGCACAAACTGCTTTTCCTCCTGCTGTGATCAAAGACCGTAAAAGAAGCAGCTGAAGGCCTGGAGGACTTATTTTGGCTGACAGACTAGGTAGAGCCCATCAAGGAAGGGAAGACATGGCTGGTAGGAGGGCAGGGTATCCGATCACATTGCACCTGTAGACAGGAAGCCAAGAGAGACGGGAAGTGGGTAAAACCTCAAGGATCAGAGTTCAAGGCCAGCCTGGGCTAAATGGGGAAAGCCTTTTAAGAAAGATTTAAAAAACAATGCGCCGGCCCCCTGAGTGGGATGCTGGCTTTGGTTTGGGGCCCTGTCAGGTGCCTGATTACCTCACACTGCAGTCCCTTCTCCGGGAAACTTACCAGTAACAAATGTCCAGGAATAAGTCACCGGTCACAAAAGTCTGCTCTAAAAAACTGAATGCAGTTTATACCACGTTCCTTGTCTGCCACAGAAGGAATCCCCGCCTCCTTTGGATTTAAAGAGAGAGACTGGGGATGGTTAACAAGGATGAATTCACAGTGTAACTTGGGGGTGGGGGAGCAGCCATGATGTGCTCCACTTGAGCCCCGTGACCGCCTTTCTTTTCCTCTGCTGACCTTTTCCTGCCCCTGAGACTTTGCCACTGTGCAATCGGCTCGGAATGCTTTTCTCTGAGTTCTTCACATAGCGGAGGGTCTTGTTTTGTTTGTTCTCAGCCTCGGGCCTTACCTCAAAATGGTTTCCCGTTACTCTAGTCTTAGCCTGTCTCTCCTATGTGGGCTTACCCCAAGCTGTAGTTGTCTTGCCAAATTTTAAAAACATCATTGTGGCTTATTCTATTAGAACAGAAGCCTCACATGCAGGAACCAGTCCTTGTTGGTCTTGATTCCTGTTCTCTCTCCAGTACCTAAGACAGAGTAGGAGCTCAGCAGCGAGAACGTCCAATGAGTGAATGAACCAATGGATACATCTTGGGAGTAAGAGAGCCAAGGCCAGGGGCAGCAATGAGACATCCGGCCCCACCACCTCTGCTATTCTTACAACCCCTTTGCATCTGAGAGCAAAGCTGCTGAACCCGAGTCCAGAGCCTGCCAGTTCTCGGCTGCTCTGGTATGGCTGGCTTGGTGTCATCTCTGCAGTCACTTTAGGCTAAATGTTTCACAATCCGTGGCTCATGACCCCTTGGAGGTCGAACAACCCTTCACAGGGGTTGCCTTAGACCATCAAAACATCAGATATTTACATTATGATTCATAACAATAGCAAAATTACAGTTGTGAAGTCAGCAATGAAAATAAGTTTATGGTTGGGGGGGTCACCACAACATGAGGAGCTGTATTAAAGGGTCACAGCATTAGGAAGGTTGAGGGCCACTGCTTTAGGCAGCCCAAAGTTCATCCTAGGTGAGTTATTCACGTAGAGTTGAATAACCTCATGGCTGAGGTGCATCTAACGCAAGCGAGTGACCTTGAGCTCTCTGAAAGGACATGGGGATCTGGCTTTCCCTGGGTTGATGGGAATAACAGAGTGGCTCATACTGATCACCCAGTGTGTGAAAAGCGCCCTCTGGAGACTCTGGAGAAAGAAAACACTTCTAAAGATGCAGCTTTCCTCGTGCCTTCCATAGAATACCTATCAGAGTTTGACACAGCCAGGGTGGGAGTTAGGAACAAACGCTACAGAGCCTTGCTCTGGGTAGAGAGCAAGTCCCTTTCTCAGAGCCACAGGCTGGGTGACCTGGCTTTTTGGAGTAAGCTGCATGGCACAGTATTCCTCCTCTGGTTCAATTATTATGTCTGGTAGTGGGACATTTCTAAATGGTAGATGCATTTCAAAGGTTTCTTCCCAACAGTGAAATTTTCATGTAGTTGGCTGCGTAAATCCATCCTCATCCTCACTCTACCAGACTAGTTTGGGGGAAGCAAAGCCTTTGGGCTCCGAGTAGAAGGCCAAGAAGTCTCCCACTAGCTCCCATTCTTACCCATCTCTCTGGAGCCTGTGGTGCTCAAATGTGTAGCATAGTGGTTGAGGACAGAGGCTAGAGGGTAGGAGGGTCTGGGTTCAAACTCTGGCTCGGGCACTCCATAGATGTGTGTTTCCAGTCAACCCAAATAATATTTAAGACTCTATTAAATAAACATTGCAGTAGCACTCACCCTCTGTGGCTCTTGCCAGGAATATATGCATTAACACAGGTAAAACCCATGGTACCTGTCAGAGCTGCCTCCATGTCTGTTGTCCCCATCTCAGAGGGTGAGACATTAGCGATAACACCCACCATGTCTTAATACACAATGCCCAGACAGCAGCTAACACTCCCTCAATGACATGTGAACTATCATCACTACTGACAGGCTCTGCAGTTGGCCTAAGGTTTCTGGAAATCTTCACACGGACATTTTTAAACTTAAAATAAAAAGTACTGGACCATGAAGGTTTCCCCAGCCCTGCTTATTCCGGCAACTCTGCCCTGTGGCCCCTAAAAGGGAAGATTGTTGTTCTGGACTTTTCTTCATAGCAGGAACCTGGAAACAGCCAGCAAGAGCTCTCTGAAGGCTGAAGCCCGAAGCCTGGAGTAGATGCAGGTTCCCCACTTGGCACACTGATCTGTAGATGCCCCTAACAATGACTAAGGACATGCAGGCTTTTGTTCCTTTTGTCCTATGCATGCAAAGACTTTGGATTTTCTATCTGATGAACCATGTTTCATTAATACAGGGCCTCCCTAAAAATTCTGTTCAGTGTACCCAGAGGCTAGTGTTGGATTCAGATCATTTGGAAAGGGGTGATAAAGACTACAGGGATGGCTGAGAGGGGCAGACTGCAAAGCCATTGCCTGTCTGGTGCTCCACCCTCCCTCCTAATGACTCCAGCTAAGGAACTCCTCTTTCTGCTTCCTTCTCCGTGAGAAAGCCTTGACAAGAGGAGGGCTAGAGTCAGACGGGAGGTGCTCCGTGAAGCAGAGTGCAACTGTCTCTCTTGATGCTTCAATTTTCTGTCCCGCCCTTGTGACTTCTCAGAACTGTGGACCTGGAAACAGCCAGTGGTGATCAATGTCTCTGTGGTCTGAGGATCGCCTGCCTCGCACCAGGTGACCATGAGCACATCACTTGGCTGCTGAAGCAGCTTCAAGAGATGGAGTCTGGCAAAGGCTCCAGCCCGAGGTCTGGAGGAGGCGATGCTGGCTGCACCCAGTCCCACTCAGCTCATCCGTTATCCCTGTGGCTCGGACAGTAATACGGATTCAAACCCTACTGCTCTCCTGGGACTTTAGACAGCTGCTTACCGAAGATTGATACTCTCCCAAAAGGAAGCTGGAAGCCATCCAGTCCCACTTTGGCTCTCCCTGATACTCCCCCACCTCCCACTGAGGCCTAAGGGTTTAATACACAGCTGTATCAGGGTGGATCCAGAGGCAGGCAGTGCAAGCAAGCAGGGAGGGCGTTTCTAAGGCAATGTCCCAATTGTTTCTAGTGACCCATTGACCTGACCCTCCTTGCTTTACCGCAGCCCCAGATTGAGCCAAGCCTCTGGAGGGCGGCTTCACCTTGGGGTAGCTGGCCTGAGCTTACTGTGCTGAGTGGGAGGTTTGGATCCCATGCTGGATGGGCCCTGCGGGGAGGGCAGGGGAAGGATGGGCCAAGGAGGGCCTCATCAAGGCTCTCCTTCTCAGAGGTCAGCAGTCAGATGAGGGCTGTAGGGGTCCCTGTTCTAGGAAGTGACTTGAAAATCTTTTAACTCGTTTTGACTGTAAGTTGGAAATTGCCTTGACTATCCAACCTGACCTGGTGACGAGAAGTCTTTTCATCAGACAGGGCAGTTCTTGTATGTAATCCTACTACTTGGGAGGCTGAGGCGGCGGCTGGGATTTAGAGGTTGCCTGACTATATAGTGAGACTGTTTTGTTTTGTTGTTTTGCTTATTTTAAAAAGCATCACGGGTTGCAGAGATGGTTCTGTCAATAAAGTGCCTGCCTTCACTGAGATCCCCATCACCAACATAAAAAGCTGGGGACCACAGGGCACATTTGTAATCCCAACATAGTAGTGGGACGGGGTATAGGAATGCGCGTGGAGACAGGAGGATCCCTGGCACTCACTAGCCAGCTAGTCTTGCCCAGTCAGTGAGCTCCAAGGTCGGTGAGAGACTTTGTCATTAGAAAGAAAGAAAAAAAAAAACAGGTGGAAAGTGATTGAGGAAGCCAGTGTCTATGTCTGGCCTCCTCATATGTATGCATGCATATGCACATGTGTGTACCTACCTGCACACACACAAACTTGTGTACTTGCACAGAGCACACACTCACATCAACACATTTAAGAAAACATCTCATACACTGCAGATGGAGGGAGGGACTTGGCGAAGAACCTGGAGCTGTTCATTTGTCAGCTGGTGGCAGCCCCGACAGGGTTTTCCTGTATCCAGATCCTCTTCTTCCTGGCCAGCCTCACATCCTGCTAGGCTGCTAGGCAAGCTTGTGTTGCTCATTATCTCTCCCCATCGTCTCTCAGCTCACTCCACCCAGGGGGGCTATTTTTAACCTGCACTGTAATGCTAGGACTAAGCAGGACGCACCGCCTCCGTCCACAGCAAACAGGGCTGTCTGGGAAGAGAGCTCTCTTCCTGGAATCTTTCTCCCTTTCCTCTTGCATCCTCTCCTTTCATATTTATTTAGCATGTACTTCCTGAGCCTGCACAGGCTACGAGGAAGAAGCAGTGGTCCCCGATCTCCAGGTATTTACATTCTAATGTAGCAGAGTCAAGGTCAGGGTAAAAGAAAGAACACACACACACAGTACACTGAGGAAGAAACTAGTGACATTAGTAGACTGTGACAGGTCTGTGTTGGAAAGAGAACAAGGGAGCCTTGTCCCGAGAGACTGTGATAAACAAGATAGAGAGACAAAGGCTATGAGAGGCGATGGAAGCGGATATAGCTGAGGCCACAAGTAGGCAGAGCCTTCTTTTCCTGAGGTGGGAGAACTTGGTTTGTTCTAGAATGTTAACAGAAAACCCAGGAACCCAGGAGGAAGTGGTCTAGGAATGGCTGCGAGGCACACAATGAGCAGATGATATAGGGCCATGCAGACCACTTGAGGCTTTATTCTGACCGTTGTGGAGAGCCACTGGGCAGTAGGAGACAAGGAGCAATGATGGTGGTTTAAGCCATCATTTGTCCCCTGGCAGAAGAACAGACTCAACAAGATAGTGGGAAAACTGAAGGGAAGTATCAGAGACAGCAGTCAGAAGGGCCACCCTAGGAGGAATTGGCAGCTCCAATTTGCCATTCATTGAATGTTTTCCCTCCAAAGGCTGGCAGAGTGTATCCACAATCACAAGACAGAGCAAAGGAACAGCCAGCCCCCATGTCACAGGTCTTAGTAGAATCTATATACTCTAGATAGCCTATTGCCTACAGCTGCTATCTTCACTGGCTTTCTAAGTATAGTATGCTTTTTGTCCAACACTGCCCCACTCTGAGTTTTCTGGAAGGTTTATAAATACTATTCTCTTTACACCATGGTACCATCTCTGTCCTTTACATCTTTGGGTGGGGTGTAAAGCCAAATGGGCAAATGCACTTGTGTATGTGTGCATGTGTGTATGTGTGTGTATGTGTATGTGCATGTGTATGTGTGTGTGCATGTGTACGCATGTGTTCATGTGTGTGTGCATGTGTGCATGTGTGTATGTGCGTATGTGCATGTGTATGTGTGTGTATGTGTATGCATGTGTGCATGTGTGTATGTGTGCATGTGTATGTGTGCTTCTCTTGCTGTGTTACAGACTGAACTAGCCAAGAGCCTATGTATATGCTAGTAAGCATTCGACCACTGGGACACATCCCAGCTCCACTATCATGTTTTAACATCTGCACAGAAAAGTCTTCAGGGAGGCCAGCAAGATGGTTCCATGATTAAAATCATCTACTGCCAAACATGACAACCTGAGTTTATCCCCAGAGCAAGAGGGTGGAAGGAGAGAATCGACTCCTGAAAGTTGTCTGACTACCACACATGGCGCCCCCATCCACAAACACATACACAATATAAAATAACGTGAGTTTTGTAAAAAGCCCAAGAGACATGATACAATGGTTTGTTTGTTTGTTTTTCAACACAGGGTTTCACTGTAGCTTTGGAGCCTGTCCTGGAATTTGTTCTGTAGACCAGGCTGGCCTTGAACTCACAAAGATCTGCCTGCCTCTGCCTCCCAAGTGCTGGGATAAAAGGCGTGAGCCACCACCGCCCAGCACAATATAGTGTTTTACCAGCAGCACAGCATGAGTGAATCTGTTGTCTTTTCACTTTTAGTTTTTCATTGTTTTGAATATAGTGTCTGCTTCACAGTGAATACTCAAAATCTTCTTGTTTAATTATTTCCTGGATTAATGAGAATATGTCACTCAAAATTATTTTTGGATAATTGGAGTAGTAAATTTTATGACTGGAAAAGTAAAATAAAGCTTAAGAAATTTTAGGAAAAACAAAAAATACTCATTATTGTTAAAATATTAACAATGTTGATTTATACCTTTGTAGTTTTGTCCCTGTATTTATGTCTGTCTGTCTCTTTATCTACTAGCCAACTACTTCACACATAAGTAACAAATATAGTATCACACTATATATGTGTGTGTGTATATATATACATATAGGCTTTTCACTTACTTTTTCACTCAATAAACCACAGATAATCTTCACCCTACTTAATATTCTCTTGAAACAGCATTTTTAGTTGTAAAAGCATATATATTCTTCTCGAATTTTTAGTGAGTCTCCTACTATTGGATATTCAGCTTGTGATGACACTGGTCAACAGTTCTGCACTGACTGTGATTCTTAAGAGGCATTTATGCATAGCTGCCTCTGTGTTTGGGTTCTATACCAAATTTTACAGTGTGGTGGCTCATAAGTAAAGGCGACTTATTTCTTATGGTTCTCAGTGATGGGAAGTTCAAAATAAAGAAGCCGTCAGACCTAGTGTCTGAAGCAGACTGGCTTCTTCTCCCACACGACAGAAGGGTGATGGATCTCCCACGGGTGTGGGCTCCACCCTATGGTGTACTTACTCCAAAAGCCCTCACCTTCTAGTATTATACTGGGGAGGGGAGCTCACCATGTGAATTTGGGGACACATCAACATTCAGACAGTAGTGTCCATGTTACCATTAAAAAGGCTCATTTAAGTACAAAGGGGAGGATATTCCTAGGGCCTTCTCTCGTGGGCCAGCTGGCATGGTTTTTTGCCACTGTCCTTCAGAACAGTTGGAGCCCAGATGCCTTGAAATCCTCCCATTTCCTCAGTGTTACTCATTACTCGCCTTTGAGGATGTTCTTGGTGTAATTCTGCCACAGTGGGGTAAGTTAGGAAAATCTCTATTGGGACTAAACTGTGGGTCCTGAACTGAGAGCTGATTTCTCTGTAGCCTGGCCCCTGACAGCTGTTGTGCCCACAGGAGAGCCTTTCCTTGGAGCTTTCAGTCCCTGGGAATCAACAGGAAGGATGTTGGGTAGAGCAAGTTGTGAAGGTGGGGGAACTTACACTCAGATGTGGCAAACGACCTCCCATTCTTTTCCGTGGAAACCAAGGAACATGAACCCTAAAACCACTCAAAATATTCTCTGTCTTTATCGCTCCCTGTCCTCATTTGTGATTGGAGGGGAGGGGGAGTGGCCATATCTAAGGGGTTAAAGATAGCTGTTCTTTTTTCCTTCCTTCCCAAGAACTGGGCTGGCTGGATCAGAGCTAAAATTAAATAATTCTGTTGTTCACAGCTGCGTAAAGAATTTAGTCTTCCTTTTCATGGAGCCAGCTGTGTTTTATAACTGTCTATCCTCAACTCTAAACAAATAAAGAAAGGAAGAAAGAAAGCAGGACTGTCTAGATCCATCCTAAATTGCTCTCAGTTTTATAGAACAATCCAGAAATAACTAGCTCTGCTGTGCAGACCACAGAAAGAGCTAACTTCACCGAGGTCCTGTGCCTTTGGGAGCAGACCGCTGCAGACAAACATGTAGGAGGTACCCAGTGGGCTATGCAGGGGGCACAGATGGGCAGACACTTTTCTTGCCAACAGAAAACTGCGAAGGAGAGAAGCAGCACGCGTTTA
Source organism: Bramus lutescens (assembly GCA_001685075.1). Classification (NCBI taxonomy): domain Eukaryota; kingdom Metazoa; phylum Chordata; class Mammalia; order Rodentia; family Cricetidae; genus Bramus; species Bramus lutescens. Next base: position 498,999 of record LOEQ01000138.1, on the reverse strand, counting down.
ATCTAAACACTGGCTGATGCTGCAGGAAAGGCCAGAGGAGAGCAGACAGTTAAATGAACAGGTGCTTTTGAGTTTGTCAGTTGGATGTAGAGAACGTCCTTCTTCTGAATCACAGCTCTTGGCACATGCCATGGTGGAACTGGGGAGGGATTTAAGTCACCACCGTAGGCACTATGTGTAATAAAGTACAGCTGACAGCAAGGTCAAGCTTTCCCATTTCCATCTAGCTATGGGAACCATTTCAAAGTCTTAGTACATATAGCGGTGTCTGCTCAATATCAAGATCACAGATAGCACATCCGACTGATGGCAACACACACTGGGTATGCGCTGGGCTGGTGTTGCAGGGGCCTGTCGCACTGCAGGGCAATTAATGATAAAATGACTTTTTTTGGAACTAAGGAGATGGCTTGGTGTCTACAGAGTCTGCTGTACAAACATGAGAACTTGAATTTGATCCCCAAAACCCACATAAAAAAAGCCGGCCATGGTTGCACACTTTTGTAACTAGCATTTGGGAGGACTGGGGACAGAGATGAGTGGCTTCTAGTCAGTGAGTGCAGCATTCACTGACAGACCCTAGCTTATCTTTTGGGCTAAGGTGGGGAGTGAGAGTGGAATATGGCCTTCTCTCACACATCTCTCACACACATACAAAAATGCACATGCACGCACACACACATTTCTGCTTGCACGTGCATATACACTAACATAAAATAAACCCAACAGAATGGGTTTCTTTCCTTAGACTATTACAAACCTTGGAAGGAAAAGACAAGCTGTGTTAATTACTCTTTTTCATGGCTGTGACCAAAAGGCCTGACAGGAATGACTTAATTAGGCTCACAGTTTCAAAGGGCTTTCAGTCTCTCATAGTGGGAAGGACGTGATAGCAGGAGCAATCTGCCCATGAAACTGAGGGTTGTTCACACCACGGCTGACAAGGAAGGCTGTAGGAGGAGCCAGGGTCAGGTGGAACCTTCCTACAGCAAGGCACTACTTCCTAAATGTTCCAGAGCCTCTGAATATAGCAGCACAGGCTAGGGACCAAGTGCGCAAAACACGAACTTGTAAAGGCCAGTTCAGATTCAAACCATCACACAAGACAAGCATTCAATCAAAGAAGGAATAAAGTATTACCAGGCAAAGCAATACACTATGAAACCAGGAGAGAGGGAGGGAGGGAAGAGGGCGGAGGGAGGGAAAGAGCTTATTGGAGAGACCAAGAGAGATTTGTGTGGTGGGTGTGGGGGAAACTTGACACAGGTCTTAAAGAATGCGAAGATTTTCTATTTTATTTTATTTGTATGCATGTTTGTGTGTTTGCATGTTTGTGTATGTGCATGTACAGACAAGTACACATGCATATATGTGCAGAGCATAGAAGTACTTGGTGCTGTTCCTTTGGAAGTATCTACCTTGTCTTTTCCTCTTATTTATTTAGATGTGTGTGTGTGTGTGTGTGTGCATGCATGTGTGTGTTCTCACATGTGCACAGGTGTGTGTCTCAGTCACTGATCTCCTGCTGTGAAGAGACATTGTGATCAGGGCAACTCTTCCATGAGAAAGCATTGTATTAGGGGTTTACAGTTTCAGAGACTCGGGTGTTCATTATTATGGCAGAGAGCATAGTGGTATGGAGGCAGCCGGAGGCAGCCATGGGGCTAGAGAAGGAACTGAGAGTTCTACATTCTCATCCATAGGTGGAGGTTGGGGGAGACTAGGCCTCACATGGGCTTTTGAAACCTCAAAGCCCACCCCCCAGTGACACTTTTCCTCTAACAAGGTTACACCTCTTAATCCTCAAATTGTGCCACTCCCTGGTGACTAAGTACTCAAATATATCAGCCTATGGGGGCCATTCCTATTCAAACCACCACAGTGGACTGTGTATGTGTGTGCGTGTGTGTGTGTGTGTGTGTGTGTGAAGGCTGGAGGTCAACTTCAGATGTCATTCCTCAGAAGCCATTTACCTGTTTATTGAGACAGAGTCTCTTATTAGCCTGGAATTTCCCAATTATCCATCTAGCCTACAAGCTCCAGGATCACTGCCTCTTCAGCACTAGGGTTACGAGTCTGCACCACCCTACATGGGTACAGTAGATTTACCTCAGGTCCTCATGCTTGGATACCAAACACTTTACTGACTGAGCCATCCTCTCCACCCCACCCCTATCCCGAAAAAGGCTGTTAATGAGCAGGAGATGGAGAGGGATCTTCCCAGTCAAGAGACCAGCATGGACCAAGTTGTGAGGGCATAGAGCACTTGGCACACAACAGGGAAGAGGGAACAGTCCACATTGCTAGGGTGGGGAAGAGTATCATGAGAATGAGGCCTTTCACACCAGTTTTGGGGTCACTTAGATGCTTGGCCAAGAACTCGGAGCCTTAAAATCCATGAAGTAGAAAGTGAGGGAAAGTTTCTGAGCCCAGGGTTGGCAGTGCTTGTAGGCTACCTTCAGAGGAACGACCTCACAGCATGGGGCATTAGAGACAGAGTAGCAATTCTGGGAGTCTTGAAGTGAACTCTGGGGCTCCAGTATGCATTTCCTATTCTGTTGAAATTCTTTGTGGTACATCTCCAGCATCTAGGTCCATCCCTCCATCACTAGGATCCTTGCTGGCATTCCTTCAGGATTTGATCTCTTCTTAAGGCTTCCCCCAAGACAGAGCGTGCATGATATGGGGGCCAGGGCTCTCTGGACAAGGTGGGAGTCCTCCATAGCACCCTCTCTTTAGGTATTATGGAGAACCAAGCAGCTGTTCTTTCTGCACCTCTATCTTTGCTCTCTACCACGTGACTCTGCCCTTTCTGCTCTGTTAAGCCCATCTTCACAGCCTGCCAGATGGCCAATGGGTGGATGGATGGCTGTCCCTCACTTTACTTGAGCGGCACCCACAGGCAGGTTCGGCATTTGCTCTACAGATAAGATTTCTGCATCCTCTCAGTGAATGGCTCTCTAGTCCCACAGAGATAAGTCTGATGACCCATGGGCCAAATCCTCTTCATTTTCTCCTTCATGTAACTTCAGAGCCAGTATCACTCTTCAACATTCATGGCTTAAGTTTCAGATTTTTGGGTCAATTTTAATTCAGCAACTGTTGTCTGGCTGGGACTGTCCTGAGACATTTTAGTGAGAAGGCACTGTCAGAGTCCTGGCCTACACTGGCATGCTATCTAGCAAAGAAGACTGACTTCAGGATGGGGAGCTGGCCAGTTGCTAAAGTGCTTGTCTCACATGCATAAGGACTTGGGTTCAATCCCCAGAACCCTCATATAACGCTAGACGTGGAGATACAGTCTTGGAATTCCAGCACTGAGGAGGTGGAGGCAGGAGGATTCCTGGTGCTTGACAGCCAGCCAGCCTAACCAAACCACTGAGCTCTGGGCCAATAGGAAATTCTGTCTCAAAGGAGGTGGATGACATTCCTGAGGGTGACTTCTGAGGTTGCCCTCTGACCTGCATACACACATGCACGTGTGCCTTCAGATTACATACACACAGAGAAAAGGTGGACATGAAGCAGGAGCTGGAAGATGGGTGATGACTCTGCATGGCTTCCGCTTGAAACCTCCACCAGACTGTCCTGTAGTCTTCCCAGAAGCATCTTCCAAACTTTCTTCTCAGAAATATCTGTACCAGCCTCACCTTTGTTTACTTGTGGCAGAGTCTAAGCTTACTGGAATGACATCATTTGAGGTCCTCTATCATCTAATGTCGAACTCACAGTAACCCTTAACCCTGTTAAGCCCTCTGCTCAGTGACCTCAGGCTGGGGAGATGCCCTCTGCTTTCCCATGGGCCTTTGTTAAAGTGGTTCCTTTATTCTGTTCCCCCATGTGCAATGCCTGTTTGTCCTTCTGGCAGAGACACCCCATTTCCCACAAAAGCTCCCTACCCCGTATCCTCAGCTCTTGGTACTGCCCTCACAGCACTTAGCAGAGCCTGATACAGCATCTGTGATTTAACTTCTCATCCACTGCAAAGACACAGAGACTATCTTATCCATCCTGAGTTAACCATAACAACAAAAGTAACAGCTATGAGATGAGATTCAAAAAGCATGTTTTACTTATGAGCCAGCCTCTGGGATGGCTGCTTCCCCCTGACCAGGTAACAAACACAAGGGTAGAAGCTATGGCTGCTTACTGTTATAGATGAGGTGACTAAGTTCAGACTTTGTGGCTTTAAATCCAGGAAGCCTCACATTGAAGCCTATGTCTCTAACCATGATTCCAGCTTTATTCTCTTGCCTTATTTCTGTCTAGTCATGTTTCTTGCCCATAATATCCTTCACAAGGTGGCTCACTGACCAGACAGAGATGCCCAGAGCAGCCTCTCCTAGGTCATGTAAATCAGAACCCCTAAGACTTGACAAATGCCCATTGTTAGTGAGCATATCTTCTCTTGCACTTACTATCTAGAGCAGTGCTTCTCAGCCTTCATTCTAATGCTACAGCCCTTTAATGCAGTTCCTCATGCTGTGGTGATCCCTGACCATAAAATTATTTTAATTGTTACTTAATAACTAATTTTGCTACTGTTATGAATTGTAAATATCTGGTATGCAGGATATCTGATATGTAACATCTATGAAAAGGTCCTTTGACTCCCAAAGAGGTCACGACTCACAGGTTGGGAACCACAGATCTAGGACACAAGGGTAACAGTTTCTATGGAAAAGCAAACATCTTGAACTGGCTTACCATAAAAGATGTGATGGAAGTTTAGCTAGTTCAGACTCTTTGGATCTAACTTGTCTTGGGTAGTGACATATCCCATCACACAGCCTACTCGGACCCAGGCTTCCAGGCAGCTGCCCCTGCCCAAGCTGAGAGGTTGTGTGTAACAAAGCACCGCCTCCTCTTTCCCCCTGACTAGACTCGGCTTCCCCAGAGGAGAGCTGTGTGGCTCCTGGGCCTGTCCCCATGGGCTACCCTGCTCGGATCCAGACAGGCCTGCTTTTGTGAGCACGAGTGGGTGGGTGACCCTCTGCGGCAGCCCGAGTCAGCTGGAGCAGGGCCAGAGGGGCGGTCAGGTTGGAAAAGTTAGGGAAGGGAAAGAGTGGGAGAGCCGTATGCAGACAGCCACCCGCGGGCCGGCCGGCACTGCCTCCATTTCTTTCTGAGGTGCAAGTTAAGTGAAAACTGGATAATGGGATCCAGAGCCTGGGCTCCTCAGGGCTCCCATCCACCATATCTGTTGGTAGATAAGGCCGCCTGTTCTGTTCTCCCCCTTCTTTGCCCCTTCAGTCTGTGAGGGACTAAGAAGTTGGTAGCAGATGCAGTCCAAATGTCTCCACCAACTCTCATGCTGAAACATCATCCTGTGTTGTAAGATATTCAGAGGTGGAACCAGGAAGCCCCTAGGAGAGGTGGCTGGGTCATGAGGGCCTTCAACAGCCTCATGGAGTAAAGAGTTGTTAAATGATCTACAAGGTAGCTCTTTAAATTTGGGGGTTTTTTCCTTTTCTTTTCTCTCTCTCTCTCTCTCTCTCTCTCTCTCTCTCAGATAGTCACTAATGTAGACTGTTCTCAGATTATCCAAAGGAAGATGATTTTGGATTTCTGTTCCTCCTGACTGGGATACTGGAATATGCCATCTCACTAGGGTTAGGTGAACCCAGGACCTCATACATGTCAGGAAAGCACTCTTATCAACTGAGCTCTATCCTTGCCTCTAGGGTAGGACTTTGCTTTGCTTTTGCAGTTTTTACATTTATTTGTTTATATGTGTGCACATGTCCATATGCACGTGTTAATACAGGCCATGTCTCCTGTGTAGAGCTCAGAGGACAACTTGCAATAGTTAATTCTCTCCTTGTATCATGTAGGCCCTAGGTCTGAGCCACCTCACAAGCCATGACTCTGTAATGTGTCTCTCTTGCCGTCTGATGTTTTATGTTGTCAGTAACCCTGAGGAGAGTGGAGAGTCCCCACTAAATGTGACCTCTTAACTTTGGGCGTCCCAGCCTCCAGAACCATGAGCTAAATCAACCTTCACTCTTTCCAAGTTAGTCAGAAGGTGGCTCCATTTAGCAACAGAATGTAGATTTGCTCTGTTTCTTTCCTTGGCTTGACCTTGGCTTGGCTTATCAGCCATGTAGGCATCATTATATGCTACTCTGTACACCATGGCTCAACTTAACTGCCATGTTTTTGGAAGACACACCAGAGGACGAACAGACAAACAGATGGGCCTGCTGATGAAAGAGTGATTGATGTTGACTGGTCTCATGTAGCACACCCTGCTTTCCAGACTGACTCAAAGATGTCATGCTGCTGGGGTCCTCAGGAGAACTATATGGCACACAGGGCAACACAGGACTCTCTAAGGATCAGGAACGAGTATTGGGAAGATGGTTGTCTGACATGCCCCTCAGATCATCGGTGATATTCCGGTTCCATGATCTCTTGGGGGCAACTGCAGGGCCCATGATGTCACTAAAGAGCCAGTCCTCTCTGTATTAGGACCATGTGGTTGAGGTTCCAGCTGAGCTTCATTCAACAAAATCGGACTTTCATCACGTATGCAGAGTGGCTCGCCACTGACAGAGTCGTGGATCCGGGGCTGATTTCCTGACCTTGGGTTATGAAACAGGGACAGTTAGAAAAGAAATTGCAGGAGGCAGCCTTGTCTCCAAAGAGAAGGGCTAGTGGGCAGCCAGTCTGGCTAAAAGTCAGTAGCTCCATCCTAGAGACCTCAGGGCCTTGACTCCTACTTACTACATAAAGGGCTTAACAATGCTAGAGAACAGATAAGGAGACATCTATAGCCCCATGCAGCAAACCATGGCTACTGCTTACTGAATGCCTGTTTCCACATCTGGCCAGACCTAAAGTAGTATAAGTTGTAAACCATGTTGTGCACCACAGAGGGAAAATGTCCCATAGCCTGACTCTAGAGACGCCAGCCTACTTACAATACGTGTATCTGAGGCCATGAAGGATTCGGCACCCCAGCGGGTCAGGAGCCCAGCTTCTACTTGCACACCATCCCAACAGAATCCCATCAGTGCAGGAGAGGACACAGGCTTAGAACAGTGGCATGTGCACCCACAGCAGGTGCCACAGCCGGGGAGCCACAGCACTAGATCTATTCTGTGCCCAAAGTCCATGCCCTAACCATCAAGCCATGCTGTCACCCATTCCTCCTTCTAGGCTTGGCAAACAGAAACCACAAAGGAACCATCAAACTAGGAAAAGGGAAACCTTTGCCATCCGGGCTCACTCGTGCCTAGGCTCATTTTTATCTCAGGTTCCCTGGATTTACACATCCATCCTCTGGGTTGTCAGGCCCCTTCCACAGGAAGATCTCAGAGCTCTGGCCATCTGCTTCCTGATTCACAAGCCTGCTACCAGGGATGGTTCTTTTCTTTCTTCTGACCCATCTCTTCGTTTTCCAGGCCTCCATTTGTGATTCGTGCCAGATTTTGTAGCATCATCCTTGACCTTGAGCCTCATCCTTCCCACATCTTCCTTGCCTCTTCTTGTCTCCCTCATCATCTGAAGCCTTCAGCATCTCTCTGACTTCTTCCAAAGCCTTATTCATGTCTTAATCACTTCCTGGACCATTCATACCTCCAACTCTTGAAAGGTTTCTTAGAAATCCTGCCTGTTAAGATGAAAATACGGGTGAGAGAGGTGCAATGAAGAGATGTCTGTGTGTGGGAAGAGGCAATTCGATATGTCTTCTTGCTCTCCTTTTGACCCCTTGGCCTCCCCCATTGACTATGGGTCACACAGAGACAATCACCCCTTAGCTTCCAACTCCTATCGTCACCCTGTATCTCCTTACTCTCTGCCTTGACCTTTTGGCTCTCCTTCCCCAGTTTCCACGGTGAACAAGGTAATTATATCAAGTCTCCCCCATCTCTTCAGACACCCTTGCTCTCTCCCTTCCCAGCCCCTGAGTCATCCTTTCCTGCCACACCTCTCTTCAAGCCTTCCCCAAGATGAAGAATAGGAGTTGGCCCTCGCCCTGTTCTGATGTTACTCCCTGCTTCAGAAAGACAATAAAATCGTGGCTTGGAAACACTTTCTAACTGACAAGGTCTTTCTATTGGCAATGGCTGCCCCTCCTCCACTGACCTCCTCCTCCCTCAGCCTCTCCCTTCAGAACCCATTCTTAGCACTCTCTCAACTCAGCTAACTCCCTTACATGACCCCACCCAGAGGAACTTGGAAACACTGCCATTTCAATATGCTTTCAGGCCTTGTCGGTACTCTGTCTGTAGCAATGAAAGGCAGACTGTCAATATGGGGCTCCTTGGTTGTAAGCTCCCGGTGGGGTACGGAGATGCCTGCTGCATTTCACACTCTCCACACACCCATGTGTCAAGGACTCGGGTACCAAGGATTGGAGTGCAGCTCAGTGGTACAGCATTTGCCTAACATGTACATGGTTCTGGGATGGACTCCCAGAAACCTCAGCACCAATTTAAAAAGAGAAGAAGTAAAAGGAATTTCTAATCATCACTGTGAATATGTGTCCATTTAAGACTGGAGCTCCACGAAGGTTCCTTCCATTCAATGAGCATTTATAGAGACCCTACTGTGAATTGAGTCTTGCCTTAAGCATGGTAAATATAATGACAACAAAAGTATCTCCAGCTTCTTGAAGCTTGTCTTCTAGCAGAAAATGCCATTTTAAAGTGATTATATTGTTACCCACCTAATATTGGACTGTTGTAAGTGTATTAGCAATAAGCTTAAAAAATTTTGAGACAGTGTCTCATATATCCCAGGTGGATCTCAGACTCACCTGTAGCAAAGGGTGACCTTGCATCTTCTGAGGGCTGGGATTTTACATGCTCTGCTGGTTCATATGATGCTTGGTACTGAACCCGGGGCCTTATGCATGCACACACTGTGCTAGCCCAGCTACATTCCCAGCCCTATGATACTAAAATAACAGAAAACTATGCGTTTGGAGAAAGAGGGAGAGAGAGAGAGATTAGGATATTTCAAAACAAATTTCTAGAAATATAATTTACATATTACAATTAACCATTAAAAAGTAGGCAAGGCAGTGGCTTTTAGGACATTTATAAAATCATACAATTATTGTGATTATCTACTTTGGAGAAATTTTCAAAGAGATATACCTATTATTTCCTATTTTTCCCATTCCTCCCTGGCAATAAGTAATTTACTTTCTGTTTCGATGGATTTGTCTGGTCTGGAAATTTCATACACATAGAATTCTAGACTATGTGACTGGTGTCTTTCACACCATGGTTCATCATGCTGTAGCATGTAGCAGAACTTTGTTCCTTTTAGTAGCTGACTAATTCATCACATGAAGGTACTTCTTGGCTCCAGTGAGTAATTCTACCAACATTGGCAGACTCGTTTTATGTGACCATATGCTTTCCTTTCTCTTGGGCATTGTTAGGGGATTGTTAGGTTATGTGCTCCACTGGTTGAGGAACTACCACCCTTTCCCAGGCTGGCCACACTATTTTGCATTCTCAGAAGCACCATATGAGAGCCCCATTTTCTCCACATCCTGGTCAACACTGGCTGCTGTCCACCTTGTCTCTTAAAGTCCTCTTAGGAGGTATGACGTGGTACAGAACTTTGGACTTAGCATTTCCTTGGTGTCTAAGAGCATCTTTGCATGTGGAGATGAAAATGTCTGTCCTATGTTTGTGAGGCAGGTCCTGACTGGGGCTCGCAGCACAATACCCACTGAGTGTCAGGCCCTGCATTGACTACAGCCCCGAAAGAGGAAGGTTTTGCAAAGATGAAGCTGTACTTTCGTTGTTCCTCCTTGTCCAACAGCTTAGAAACTGTCCCAACCCTCTCCGAGGCTGAGACGGCAGGACAGAGAAGAGAGAGACACAGAACAAAGAAGACAGTTGATTCAGCTGTCCAGACCTGTGGGCATTACACTCAGCTCAGGGGCAAAATGGCTTGCACTCTCATATCGCATGGCAAGGGTGAGGATGAAACCTGGCAGACACAAGATAGTGCTTGTGCCACTGTTGGGGCTGGGGGCNGGGCTGGGGGCTGGGGGCTGGGGGGCGGCAATGTCTCTGTCTCCCAAGCTTAGAACCAAAGATGAGGTTGTATAAGAAGTATAATGGGGCCGTCTTTTCCTATACAAACATCCTTATGAGTTGGAGGTACACTAAAGACAAAGTCATCCTGAATTGTCGGCCATGCTGGGGACGGGTGCTGAGTTTGAGCGAGTACATCAGCTGGTGAGTGGGTGGACTCTGATACTGTTCCCACATGATGTGAGCCAGAGGCCACTGTGGAGTGACCCCACAGTGGGGTCAGGGGCAGACCTCCTGGGTAGGGAGGCAAAGGCCCACATCCAGAAAGCGTTGATCAGCCAAGGAGCCGCCCTCGGCCCCAACACAGCCAAGAGAGACCAAAAGCCCCGGTCTGAGTCATAAAGGCAGAGGAATGGGCAGACCAAGGCAAGCAAAGACCAGAGTAAGACCCGAAGCAAGGGCCCTGGAGGACCTTTTGGGTGGACAAGTTCTTCTCTCCTAGAGAGGCAGTGGGGCCCTGGCTCTTCTTTCCTATCACCTCTGAGAGGCCAGGGAGGGCAAAGCTGGAGAAGTCTGAGGGACAATGTGTCCATCACTTAGAAGATGGCTTAAGAAGATGGATGATAGCCAAGGTGTTTTTCACTACCTAATAGTCTGAGTACAAGAATCAGAAGCCATGTTCTATAGGCTCTGGTTTTCACCAGAGCTCATCAGCGAGTCCCGTGTACCTTGCTGATGAGATGAATTCGTGTTCATGTCCTCAGCCAATTTCAGGGACAGCTGGAAGCCAAAAAAGCTCTCCTCTTTGACCAGCAAAGCCAGCTTTACATATATGTCCCTGTTGCCTCTGGTGACCATTCCTTCAGAAAGCCAGTCAGAGGCATTTGGATGGGCCAAGCTTAAAGAAACATCAGTCCCCTATCATAGCCTGCCTGGCTTTTGAGACTTTACTTTGTCCCAAATGTTAGGCCAGATCTCTCCATGGGTCCTGAGTCCTCCCTGCAACCTCTGCAAGCAGATATAGCTGTGTATACTTCACAGACAAAGAAACTTGGGTACTGGTGAGGTTTCCCGGGATCTGGGTAAAAGATTAGGCCTCTATTTGATTTCACTGCAGGAGGCTGGGCACTTAGCTGCTACGTATACTGTTTCTCTCTCTTCTGCTAAATAAATAAATAAATAAACAAACAAACAAATGAATAAATAAATAAATTCCTTGAAGACAAATACAAAAATGCTTCCATTTGTAAAGTACATACTCATTTCACACACACACATACGTACACACATACACACACATACACACGCGCGCGCACACACATACTTATTTCACATACACATATATACACACATGCACATACAAAAGGTGGTTAGCCAAAGTGGTAGTGAGCCTGAGCACTTATTTCAGCCATCTTCCACACACACAAGCCAATGCTGCCTGCCACAAGGTTTTAAGCACTGTTGGTTTTGTAACTGTTCCTAAAAGACACCATACTTAGTTTACTTTTTTCTACCCATGCACACACATGTCCATCCATCCATGTTTCCATCCAATTTTTCATCGTATGGGTTTTCATCTTACCGGGCGTTTTTTGGAAAAGTTTTATCTATTTATGTATTTTTTTTTTAGGTATTCGTGCTCTGTCTGCACATAAGCCTTTATGCATACATGCCAGAAGAGGGCATCAGATCCCATTACAGATGGTTGTGAGCCACCATGTGGTTGCTGGAAATTGAACTCAG
>LOEQ01000138.1:458778-472989 GCA_001685075.1 Bramus lutescens | reverse complement strand
TGTGTGTGTGTGTGTGTGCGCGCGCGCACGTGTTTCTTCTCCTAACCATATGTCTAGTGGTTGGGGATTGAGTTCTGTGATAGAGCACCTTCTCAGCAAGCACTAGACCCCAGGGGTTCATCCTAGTTTAGGGAGGAAATTAGAAGAAGAAAAAAAAACCCTGAGCCTACCTAGATTATTTCTAACTTATTCAGGACAACACATTCTCCTTATATAGGAAATAAATCCCCTCAATAAAGATTCTAACACAGGAGACATAGCAGCAAACACTCCCAAATCAGCCAGCTAAACAACTCGCTGATAGCCATCAGACATCTCAGTGCAAACACAGACATCTGTGGCCTGAATTTGCAGGAAGGCTGAGACACATTCCCAACGGCTGCTTCACATTACCGTGACCAAGAGATGAAGCTGGTCCCCATTGGCCCTTCTTTTTGTGCAGGCACAATCTCCATTTCTTAACCATGCCAACTTCCACTGGAACAGCTTGAAGTAACCAGCGTTCTCCACCGGGAGAGCCTCTTTCCCCCATGCCATGCCCTTTCAATTCTCTCACATCTATTTGATCTCTTTTTGGAACAGGAATGTCTCCAAAGTATTACACAGGAATCCTAGCCATCGAATGTAAAGAGTGTCTCTGAATATTCATGAAACATCTACGTCTACAGGTGAAAGGAGGGCCCAAGAAACAAAGCCTACCCCTTAGGACTGAAGATTCAGGGAAAGGGATCAGGGAGGGGGACACAAGCCCGGATGCTAAAGATTGTAATTGTAGAGCCCAGAGATTGCCACAAACCACAGCAGTCAACACACAACAGGATGCTAGAGTAGGACACAGTGACTTAAGGGCCTGGAAGGGGACAGAACAGGTTCAGTACGGAAGTAGTGTAAGCCCCAGAAGCCTCCATCCTATAAAAAGGTGGTGTTGATCCATGCAGCCCCTGCAACTGGTGGGCTATTTTGAGTCCCCCGCCCACTGTGGACAACTGCAAGAAGGGGTCAACATCACACTTGTGGAAATATGACAGCTTCTCGTTGATGGGGCACCCAAAGCCTCCTCCAATAGGACACTTAGACACAGGTGGCTTCCTACACATCCCAAGTCTTCTAATGCCAATTCTGCAGGGAACCCCCCTGCCCACTACCTACCTACTTACATACTGCCCCTTCTGCTGCCCACAACTCAGTGGGGCAGAGAAGAACAGGTACCATTTCCGACTGTCTTAGTCAGGAGTTCACATTTTTTTATTTTAATTATGTGTATGTTGTGGGGGGTGCACATGTGAGTGACAGTGCTGCTGGAGTTCAGAAAAGGCTGTCAGATGCCCTGGAGCTGGAGGTACAGGCTGTTGGGAGCTGTCTAATGTGAGTACTGGAAGCCAAGCTTCAGCCCTTTGCAAGAACAGCCTGAGCTCTTGCCCTCCGAGCCATCTCTCCAGCTCCAAGGTGCTCCCTTCTGAAAACGAAAAGGGAATATGCTGGGCTAGTTTGTAGCTCAGTTGGCAGAGCACTTACCTAGTGTGTGTATGGCCCTGAATTTACTCCTCAGCTCTCCCTGTACGAATGAACGCATGCAATGGGAGCTGATAGTTGACTTTGCTTATTTACCCTCATACACAATGCCTGCTAAGTCACAGCCATTAAATGCTTGTTGAAAGAATGAGTGAAGACTAGTCTAACTCAACCCTACCTCTTGCTCCGTCTCTTCACTCTGGTAAGCTGGAATGTTTCGTGAGGAAGGGGTCAGTGGTTTAGAAAATGAATAGGATTTCAGGTCGACTTTGTTAATCAAAAGTCTCACTCTTGGGTTAATAACTGGGGACTCGGTAAAGCTTATCAAGCACTGATTCGTGAGAAAACCTGAGGCAATGCAAACCTTCTCACCAAAATGTGTTACATAGGATGGCCACACCACCGCCATTCCTACCGCCCTCTTTCTGTTCAACAGATGGATTTTAACTCCATGTTTCTGAGATGGAATTTTTTGTAAAAAGTGTTTGTTTAGCACACGCAGCGAGGTATGTTGATACATGTGGAAATATGAAGTGAGTTCTGCCATCAATCCCATCAGCGTACCTACAGCCTCCCGTAGCTGTCAGTCCTCTGGTGAGCACTTAAGGATACACTATTATTGCCTGATTTTTTTCCTGTTCTTTCTTGGGAAAACGTTGGAGTCTTTGCCCTTCGAAAAAGGGTTTTGCTATGTAGCTCAGGCTGGCTCTGAGTTCACTATCCTCCTGTCTAACACCTCCTTGGAGCTAGAATTGAAAAGTGAGGTAACTGGCTTGAAGTTAAAGTTTGCTTTTGTTTGTTTGTTTGCTTTCTTTCTTTCCAAGACAGAGTCTCCTGTAGCTGAAGATGACTTTGACCTCATAAGGCTCCTGCCTTCACCTCCCAAAGGCTAGGATCATGGGTGTGTGCTCCTGTCCTGGTTTTATATGATACTGGGATTGAATTCAGGACTTCATGCAGGCACAGTACTCTGCCAAGTGAGCTACATCCTCAGCCCCAAGGACCCACTATTACGACTATTGTCACTGTGCGGCAAACCGTTTTCCACAACTTACTCACCCTGACTAAGCAGAGCTTTGTGTTCAATGCCCTCTTGTTTCCATTCCCTGTCTGCAAGCAACCACTGCTCTCTGCTTCTCTGAATTTAACTTGCTTTTAGATTCAACATATAAGCAAGATCTGTGGCCTCTATCTTTCTGTACCCGCCTTATCTGCTTAGATAATCTCTCAAGATTCCTCCATCTTGATGCAAATGACAGCATTTTCTTCTTTAGTTTAAGGAGGGGCTGGTTCCTCACCTTGCTGGCAACAGTCGCCAGGATTAAGATATCTCGGTTGCAATAGATGTGGGAATAGAGAAGTCGACTTAATACAATGATTTCAATATATTCGATAGTGGGATTGTTTGCCGTCTCTTCAGGTCCAAGGATTTACTTATTTTATGTGTCAAGTGTTTGCCTGCACGTGTGTATGTTATGTATATCATATTTGTGCCTGGTGCCCGTGGAGGCCAGAAGAGGGCACTGGATTCCCTGGAACTGGAGTTATGGATGGTTGTAATCTACCATGTGGGTGCTGGAAACCGAACCCTGGTCCTCTGCAAGAGTAGCCAGTGCTTTTAACCATGGAGCCATCTTTCCAACCCTACTCCTACCTCCAACCATTGTTAAGAAGTTTTTTTTCTCATGTATTTTCTTCAAAAATTGTTTTATAGTTTCTGGTTTTACACATTAGATGTCAATCCATTTTGAGTTGGTCTTTGTATTTTTTTCCACTCATTTTTATTGATATTTCCTTGAACTCACAGAGAAGTTCAGGAATAGTTTACATTTAAAAATGGCTTCTGGAACCCTGAATGTTTCATAACTCTTCATTTATTTACTTTCTCTTTTGTACTTTTTGATGCCCAGGTCTTATACATACATATTTTAAAATTTACTGCTAAGTAGTTATATACATTTAAATAAAACCACAAATTGTATTTCTTTTAAATTTCAATTTTTTTCAGTTTGTATATTTTGTATATGAGCCAACATATTTATTAAATGTGTCTTATATGCCAGACCTGGGAATAAAAAGTTGAGCAAGACAGACAGAGGCTCTACCCAGTAGAAAAGTCAAACAGCAAGCATGAGGCTCACACTAAGTCTGAGGAGAAGCAGACGTAACCTGTCTTTCCAACACAGGTAGGGGTGATTGACAGGGCTGCTACCAGGCCAACAGGGAAGCAAGATCCAAGGTGAGCACAAGGTTGGCATATTTTGGAACTGGAAGCCACTGGCAGGTGTGATGCCAGCAAACTCCTGGGCCGTCTGTTTTCTCTCAATACAAAGACCAGGACAGCTTGGAAACCAAGTGGGTCTGCAGGAAGCAGCTAGACTATAAACTCTGCAGGTGTGGTCACCATCAAGGATGGGGTGGGATGGCAGCAGTTGTCAGAGAAGTCAGAGCAGTGTGGCTCCTGAGGTCACACTCCTCTGCTGAAGGACTGTCTGTCTGTCCAGGCTCCTGTGAGTAGAAGACAGGCAGAAGAGAAGTGGCCAACAGTCCCAGTGTCCGGCCTGGCACAACAGAGTGAGCTGGCTCCTATGCCAGGTGTCATCCCGTGAGCCATCATGATACCTCATTTCAGTCAGCTGCTTAACATCTGAGTCCCATGTTCCCACGACATACTGCCACCTTCTTAGAGAACGTGCCTGGACTGATGTCCCCAAAATATTCTGGTCAGGCAGCTGTGGAGAGTGGCTTTGCACCTGGCCACATCCACACATGGGAGGCTCCCTTACTCATGGTGTGGGCTTCTTCATGAACTTCCTTGCTCTACCTGCCCACCGTTCCATTCAGCAGGCAGAGTGACCTTTGAAAATTGCAAATCTGATGATGTCACTCCCCACTCTGCCTTGTCTGGTGGTTTCCCACAGTCCTGCCAATAAATGGCCACAAGGCTCCAAATAACCTGTCACCGGCCCCAGCCACAGCCTGCCCTCCTGCTCCATGATGGACTCTTTAGTTCCTCAATGGAAATATGCTCTTTCTGAACTCAGTACCGTTGCCATACCTTCCTCTACTGCCCCCCCAATAGGAACAAGCTTTCCTCCAGGACACCTTCCCTCAGGCCTGTAGATCCCTCAACATGAGGCTCCCTGAAACCCCTCACTTCGCTGTTCTAATGCCCAGTTCATCCAGAATTCCTTGTGTCTTTCCTACTGGAATTTGAACTTCAAGAGTGCCTCATTACATGTGCCTTAATCTCTACTCTTTCCCCCATGCCTGGTACTGCCAGGTGCTCATAAGCTGCTAGGTGAAGGAATACACATCAGATTCTTGAACTCTTGGAAGCAACATTTTAAAAAAATGATGTTAGGAAGAAGCTAAAACAAAACAATCCTGTCCTGTTTCAGTGCTGGGTGCCCCTTCATCTATGATAGACTTGCCTGCTTGTGTGCTGTGGTAAGCCTTAGCTGATTCTTCAGGACCACTTTCCTGCTTAGTTCACAATGGTCTGTGTTGTGGATTAACCTTTTTGTACACTGTGAAGATGTGTCACTCAGATTGGTTTAATAAAAAGCTGAACAGCCAACAGCTAGGCAGGATTTTCGGGGCAGAGAGAACACTGGGAAGAAGAGAGAGTCACTGTCACCAGCCAGACACAATGAAGCAGGGAGGCAGCATGGGCAGTACAGGGTAAAGGTAACAAAGCCACAAGGCAGAAAGTAAATTCATAGAAATCGGTTAATTTAAGTTATATGATCTAGTTAGAAACAAGCCTAAGCTATCAGCTGATTTTTCATAATTAATAAGAAGTCTCCATGTGGTTATTTGGGAGACGGAAGGTGGGAGAGATAAAGACTTGCTGCAAGTCTGGGTCTTTGTATTAGGTCCCATCAATGCAAAGCCTCGGAGGAAACCCACAAACATCAGGCCATGTCCAGGTACTCATGCACAACCTGGCCTCTTGACACATAACAGAGCAAGGAGCCCCAGGCTCTGTTTTGCTTTCTCCTCCCCTGGTAGCAACAACAATTATTCAGTAAAGGAAATAGGAGTAAGAGAAAGAAAGAAAAATAAACATTGAAATGCACAGTGTTCCTTGGCTACTGCTTTAGATCACACACACACACACACACACACACACACACACCACACACACGGTAGATTTGGACTTTCAGTGACTTTGCTAAAGGAAAAAAAAATCAAGTTTGTTCCCCTTAAGCAGAACCACTTTTCCTTATCTTAATACCAAAGAGAGTTACTGAGGCCCATGGTCCACACAATAAGGTAACTTGCTAGACATGGCTTACCAAGCTTACTTGTCCTGGTACATTAGAACTAAGAAAAGGGACTTTGTCAGAATTCCCAGGAAGATGGGCCACCTAGAGTAGAAAGCTCAGGGTGTGAGCCCCGTGGTAGGTCCTGTGCTGATAAAAGGAGGAGCAGCTGGGAGTGGAAGCTTAAATCTCCCAGGAATTCCAAAGACGCTGAGCAAAGAAAAATGCCACATATCAGACTTGGGCATGCAGAAAGATGAAAGCTGCTTATCCATCATCTAGCACAAGTGGGGAGGTGCGGATTCTATTTATTTGCTTAAGTTAGCACTGCCTGAACTAACCCTGGCAACAGGGACCTGTGGCAGGTAGAATAGGAAGTTGACAGCAGCTCATCATGTTTGTTGAGATCTTCATGTATGTTGAGTATGTTGCATACTTATATCATTTACTCTCCCTGGTTATGTTACACAGGATTATTACCATCTTCAGTCTATGAGAGAGAATGTTGAGATTCAGGGGGTCTGGGGAACTTGCCCAGAGTTACCAGTGAGTTGGTGCCAACTAGATAGGAAGCCAGGCCCCCAGATTTGGAGTTGCTGGTGTAAACCATTATAGTGCACCTCCCTGCTCTCCTGGTGCTTACAATCAAATGGAAAAGGCCTTATAAGAAAAGCCTTCTGATTTTCCAAGTCCCTACCAAAATGACCCACTAAGCTCTGCTTATAGCATCTAGAATTCCTAGCCCAAAGTTCTGAACTCATCCACATTTCTCCAACAAACTAGTTCAAAAGGCTTACAAACCACATGGTCAGCTTTGTTGCAGCAACAACCCCACTCCCTGTACCAATTTTCTGCATTAGTTAATCTTCATGTTGCTGCAAAAAAAGATGCTGACAAAAACAGTCTGAGTAAGGAAGGTTTCATTTTGGTTTAAAGTGGCAGAGAGGGGATGGGGGCAAGAGCATGAAGCTGCTGTTCTTACTGTGCCCTCTTCAGGAAGTGGACAATGCTGAATGCTACTTCTTGGCTAGCTTTTTCTTAAACTGTAGTACAGAACTCCACTCAACATGATGCTATCACACACAGTAAGGGTGGGTCTTCCCAGCTGATATAACCAAAGGAAGAAAATCCCTCACAGACACACCGAGAGGCTCATCTTTTCAGACATGCTAGATCCTGTCAAGTTGACAGTCAGTATTAACCATGATGATACATTTATATTTATATAACTTCACTTTGCAAAAATGTTTACACTTGTAACACAAAAATTAACAGAAGAGCCCAGCCAGCACCAAGGCATACAACTTATAAACCCAGCACTGAGGAGATAGAGGAAAAAAGATCAGGAGATCAGGGCAAGACTCTAATATACAGAGAGTTCAAGGCCAGCTTAGACTACATGAGACCCTCAAAAAAAGAAAACAAAGAGAATTTAATGGGAGTTAATTCTGGCAGAAGTAATCATATACCCTAAAAACATTTTTATTATTATTTACATATATATTCTAGTTTTCCAGTCTTAACCTTATATTTAAAGCAACTTCGGTGAATTGTCCACCTCCTGCTTATTTGTTGAATTGATACAAAAGATCAAAAAAACATCCCACTTTCCCAGGCATGGAGCACCATGCCCCTGTGGTACAGAAGAAGACAACTTCCAGTTGCAGTAGTAAAAGAAAGCCCCTTTCAGGATTCCATGTTTTTGTTGTTCAAAGAAGAAAGTTCTTGTTTGAGATCCAACTACCCAGGAGAACTGCGATTCTATTTGTAACCTAAAGCACCCAGAAGGCAGGATGTAACCAGTGGCGTAATGAGTCAATGACACTCTTCTTTCGAGGAACTTATGGCTGACTTTGACTTATGGGAAGTGTTGGTAATTGCCCTACAGAGTTAGTTCCCTTTAGATAATGAAAGCTAAGTTCAGCTGCTCTCTGCAGCTTGGTCAGGGGATGGTGTAAGAGAACAGAGAACAAGAAAGCATCCTGAACCTGTGGGAGGGAGGGAGAGGGCCATGAGCTCGGGGGAGGAAAGTCCTTCCTTTCCTGGAAGAACCACTCAGCAGCTTGATTTCTTCCCATCTTTCCATTTTGATGCATAAACAATAGCATCAAAATAATGAACGAGCAATTGACTAAAGCAATGACCTAGCCCACATGGGGGCGATTGCAGAACGGAAATCTGAGTCTGGCCAGATAAATTCTGCTGAGAGAATGACTGAAGAGAGAAGGTCCGAAAAGCAGATAAAATTTCTTTGTAATGTTTGCCTTGAGGAAAGGCACCCTTTCACAGGAAGAAGGTCAAATCCAGGCTATTTTTGCAGATCATTTCAAGTGGTCAGTCGATTTGTTTCCTGTGGTTCCCAGAAATTGGGTAGCAGACTCTCAAGAGGATGTTGGTGATAAGTAACAGGGACTTGATGAGTGAGAACCAACAATTATCTCTATATTTGCCTCTTTTTTTGTCTATAAAAATCATCTAGGGGAAAGCCACCTGTTTCAGAAGTGCAAAGTTCATCACAACAGAGAATAGAGTAAGGACATGAAAGCCCATCAGTGTGGCAGATTTCAAGTCAAGAATTCGTAACCTGAAATTTTCGTTTATCTGCTCATCCCCCCTCCCCCGTCTTGCTCATCACCTAACAAGTATTTGAACCAACCCTCGAGGGCTGAGAAGGAGGTGAAGAGAAATCATCTCCACCCCAGGAGCTCACTGTCTCAAAAAAGGGACACATCCAAAAAGAACTCAGAGAGAGGGACAGATAGCTGATTGTAAGTGGTGGTGAGCACTGAGGAAGAAAAAAACAGGGAGCTACATAGGGTCTGGAGAGATGGCTCAGTGGTTTAGAGCACTTATTGCTCTTGCAGGGTCTCAGGTTTTATTCCCACCACCTACATGGTGCTCACAACCATCCATAACTCAAGTTCCAGGAGATCCCATACCCTCTTTTGTCTTCTGTAGATATCAGGCATGAACATGGTGCAATCCATACATTCAGGCAAAATATTCATACACATAAGTCTTTCAAAAATTAATATCTTTTGAGAAAGAGAAAGAGAATTTATAGAAGAAGAACACTAAACTTGGGTGGAGGGTCAAGGAAAGACTCTGGGGAGGTGGCACTTCAGATGTCATCTAAAGGATGAGCAGAAGCCAGCCAATAGCCACTGTTGGGGAAGGCCATTCCTGGAAAGGGAGCAGTTTGTAGGAGGTCTGTGTGGTAAGGACACAATGAAGTCAGGATCCAAGAATAGATGATGGAAAGGCTGGAATCTGGGGACAAATTAGTGGGAGGATGTGCTGGGCCACATGGCATCATATAGGTCATACCAGGCTTTAGATTTTGCTTTATAGAAATACAAAGTTATAAAAGAAATTAAGCAAGGGAATTATCAGTCTGAATTAAGTTTTTAGCAGGGGCTTTTTAGAATGCACTCTCTCTGACACTGCACTTTAAGTGGTATGGAGAATCGTATAAGAAAAGCGGACTCTTTGAGAAATAAGACTGATGGTGTATAGGTCAGTGCAAAAATTGAGGTGTACATTTGTTAAGCTTTCATGGGAGTCAGAGTTTGATTGGTATACCTCAGAAATGCCAGACAGCTAATAAGGCTGGGACTGGGGTAACATGAAGGAAGCCATTGCTGCAGGCTTACTTAGCAACTATGCAGCTTTTTGTGAAAATTCATCTGGACGATGGTGGCGTACACCTCCAGCACTTGGGAGGCAGAGGCAGGCAGATCTCTGTGAGTTCAAGGCCAGCCTGTTCTACAAAGGGAGTTCCAGGACTGTTACACAGAGAAACCCTGTCTAAAAAAAAAAAACCAACCAGCCAAACAAACAAACAAAATCAATGTAATGGAGTAAATATTTATATTAAAAATATAACATTAATAATGATAAGAATGAGGATGAAAAGACAGGTTGAGTAAAAATGATGAAAATATAATGTGAACAAAACAAACTTGATATGAAACCTAATGAGTTGTGCACATGTTTGTGTGTGTGAACATATATGTATGGACAGGGATGTGTGTGTATGTGTAGTGAAATAGATAGTCGTAATCATCATAAACTACCATACCATGACATATTTAGGTCTGAGATGAAGCAGGACAGTGAGGAGAGCTTCCTTGGATGAAGGTGCCACAAGAGAATTTGATGCTGAAGAGGCAGAAGCCCCGCCTCAAAATTCCGGTGTTAATAAGGGTTTTTTGTCAATCAAACTCTGTACTATGAAATCTTACATTGTAAGGACTAGCCCTATGGAGAACAATGTCAAAAAGCAATACTCATATATATATATATATATATTTACTTCCTATAAGATCAGGCCTATGGGAACATCACACCACTGGGGACTCAGCACGTAGGATGAAATTACTGGGAAGAGTTCTGGATTCTTTCTGACCCACTCCACGGACCCATCCAAAGACTCAGATTTATAGAACTCTAGAAGAGTCCCCTGGAACTTGCCAAGACCAGGGAGGATCCAGGAATGTAGATCCTTGACTGTTCAGGGGAATTATGGACACAGAAAGAAAACAGGAGACCCTTTGAAGCCTCTCTGTTCTCCTTATTGCCTAATCTGTTTTCAAAGGTCAACAACTTAAGTGTCTCCATTTTTCTTTTCAAGCAACCACACCCAACACAGCGGTTCTTTGGTTCCTAAAACATGAGAGGGGTAGTGGATGCTGAGAAGATAAATGGCTTTGGAAGGTCAGATAGAACAAATGAGGGGAGAGATCATGAGACCTGGACAACTGAGAGCTTTGAGCTAACACAAGCTTGAGTCACCTTCACTGAGAGGCCTGTGACAGAGGAGTGGGCAGTTTGCAGCTATTGGTACCTACCTACCCTCAGCATTTTCTGAGAAATGGCATCTTGACCCTAATGCGTACCTTCCTGGAGACAGGAGATACCAGGGCAGACTTATCTCTTACGTGAGTTCTTGGGCCTAAGATTTCAGCTCACTTCCAAGTGATTTCATCCTTATCCAAGACTGGCTATTCTTCCAGGACCTCTGGTGAGGATGTTGTTCTCCTGCTCCATTTCTATCCCGTCATACCCACCCAGGGGCTAAGCTGTATGGGAACCTGTATATGGAACGCTATGTTATAGGATCCTGAGAGCCACAGGCAGCACTGAAATGCAGCGCAAACCGAAACATAGCCCTTTGGGGACTATTCATATGTATGGTTCATACCAAGAGAGTTGGTAAAGACAAGGGATTGCTAAGAATAACCCAACTTCTTAAAAGTAAGAATGCCAAAGGGAACAATTATGCCACTGTCCTAATACCGTCCCTGCAGAAAGTCCTGGAATGCTTGCACCAGAGCTCTGAGCTCTTTTGTTCCTGCCCTTTTGGCTGTGACACCCACAGGGTCTCTTGGCAAAGCATGAGCCTTGGCTCTGCCGTTGGCTCCCAGCCTGGAGTTCTCAGGCTCCAGCTGGGGTCTCAGTAGCTCTCCTTCAAGGTCCAGAACAGACGGATGCGTGAGCAAGCTCCACGGGTTTCACTCCTCCCTCGGTACCCAAGTACCTTAAACAGCAGCCACACGCTGGTCCTGCCACCTCCTCTTCCAGAGACACCTGGATAACATCTGTCTGGCCAAAATGTGAGTTTTGTCCTTTGTCTTCACCATCGCATTCCGAGTGAGCCAGGGCTATTGGAGGTGAGGCTGCCCAATAGTGAGGTGATGTCATAAGCAAATGCCTCAGGGGTGAGGGCTTTATTCTTGGCTGAGCTGCAGGTTTCCTTGACCAAACTATGCAGCCCCTATGCATCACAGCTGTCTAGGGTTGAGAAAAATGGGGTGATTATGTAGCTTGCAGGAAGAGTAGAAAGCAATCTTCAATGAGTCCCGGAGAGAAGCTCATTTGTTCAAGCTGCTCCATGAAACTCCAAATGCCTTAATAGTTTAATGAAGCAATCCCTGAGACACGGGTGTGATGAGCGATGTAATAATAGCCTCTACTGATGCTTGCTGTGTGTCACCTCCTGCCCAGGCCTTGCTCCGCTTCTTCACAGAACCATCACAAGACTGGCACTCTTGGTTTCCTTGGCTACAATATTGCTGGAGGCAGAACCTAGGGCCTACGTGCTAAACATGACCTTCCTCATTGACCTCCATTCCCAGTCCCAGGTCAAGTGACTTGCCAGTCATAAAAGGCATTAATGAAACCACAGAAACCAAAATCCAGGTCTCAAACCATGAGCGGTCTCCCTTTGCAGGGGCATCTCCAATCTTCTAAAGTCAGCCCCTTTCCAAATAGGTTCTGGCCTTGCCCCCAGTCCTTATCAGCATGGCAACTGCTCACCTGATGAGGGCCAAGATGATCTCACGTGACCCTGGATCACCTTGAGGCAGCAGAAGAACAGCCTGGTGATAGTCACTGCAGCACCATGAGAAGGGACAGCTGTCAGGGCAAAGACGGTACTCGCATGAAAGCAAACGCCCCTTCTTTGAAATTGTCCATAGGGCTGCATAAGTTACAGCAGTCAGTAGGTTACAAAGAACAGAGAAGGAGAAGGGTTACCCAGTTCAAAGAATATTTGTTCTCTTGATCACACTAAATCCATGATTAAAATCATAGACTTTGGCATAAGAAAACCCTAGGTTCAGATCTTAAACTTTTAACACTGTAACAGGCCAGGATACACTTATGGACTGAAACTATTGCTCTTATTTATTTACCACCTTGTTAAGAAGAATGGGGGGCAATGCTTCTCTAGCAGAATTTCTTTGAGAATTCATTAATGTATACAGCATATTTTGGACTATGTTTGATACACTATACATGTTTAAGAACTTTTACTGCTTATGGTTGTAGCCAGGGCAGGCTATTGGGTAGTGCATGGTAAGGCAAGCCTTTCACAGTCCAAATAGATAACAAACACGTACTTCAAAAGTCTGAGTTTGAAGAAGCAAAGATTTCTAGGTCAAGAGTAGGTGTGGGTTGGGGGGAGAAAAGACTCTGCAAACACGGTCTTCTAAAGAGCAGGGAAGTCAGCTGACTTGGAGTAAGGAATGTCCTTGCTGGGCCCTTCCTGGAGACTGTAAAGTTGCACAACAGATTAAAAAGATTTTTGGAAACACATCAGTAAGCCGAGGTTGAAGGAAGGAGAGTGAAGGCTGCAAGAGCCCCTGCAGAATCACTTAACATTTGGCTCTAAGCCCCGGCTTTAATGCATCAGTCTGCAGTAAGGATATTCCGGTTTAAGATGTGCGCAGGTTTTCAGGACACGCTGAACCAGAGTCTCCCATTAAAATTCAAACAGAATCGGGACCAGCAGAGCACACCGCTGCGCCTCTGCTTCTCCTTTCCATGTGGATTCTGTTCTCTGCAGGCACTTAAAAGAATGCCTGACCTCCCGTTGGATGATGGTGTTGTGGTGGGGAGGTGTTTGATAGGGGTGGGGAGTGAATAAGCCAGAGTACAGAAAATAGAAGATCTCAAAGGGAGGAGAAAGAAAAGATGCTGGAGATGGCCCTCCTGGGAGGCGCATCTGCTTCTCGGTCTCCGTGGAGGGTACAAAGGCGAAGGCTAAGAGACTGGGCAGCTCGGTGAAGCACCAGGATTAGATGACAGCCCCACTTCTCGCCAGTTGCATTTAGTCCAGGCAACAGTGGCCTTCTCTGGAACCTGGCTGGGTCTGGCAAGGCAGAATATAGACATCTTAAGGGCAGAAAGCACAGTGGCACACCTTTTTTATCCCAGCATTCGTGTGGCAGAGGCAAATAGACTTTTGTGAGTTCAACCCCATCTGGCATACATAGTAAGTTCCAGGTCAGCCACAGTTATGTTAAAAAAAAAAATCTTGAAAGTTTGTTTGTTTGTTTTTTAAGAAGTTAGGATGGCTCATTTATCGCACAACATGGAACAACCCCAGTAGGGTCTTGGACAGTCCCCTAATCAAACATAAAAGCAACTGTACAGTTGACTAGAAAGAGGTTAACATTACATGGGTAAACAAGGACTGGAAATAGAAAGGCTTTACCACAATGTCAGTTATGAAAGTATTTCTAGCTTTTTAAGATTTTAATTGGGAACTAGGGACTTGGGGGCTTTCTTTTCCTTTATTTGTCTAAATTCCCTGGACATCTGTAGCATCCTCATCATGGCAAAAACAAGGAGCAGAAGTAATTGACGCCTGAAGTATGCCATCTTGATCTCCCTCAAGCATTTGACGTTGGCAGCCCAGGAACAGTATATGGCCTTGGGGGCTCCTTGGGATTAGAAAGCTCCTGAAGAACTGGAGAGGAGAGTAAGGAGGTAGCTCAATGGTAGAGAACTTGCCTAGCATGTAGGAGACACTGGGTTCAATTCTCAGTGCTTAAAAGAAAAGACTGGAGAAAAAGACTGTTAAAGCGTTAGCCCCTGGGCTGGAGAGATGGCTCAGCGGTTAAGAGCACTGCCTGCTCTTCCAAAG
>LOEQ01000138.1:448568-458755 GCA_001685075.1 Bramus lutescens | reverse complement strand
GTCCTGAGTTCAGTTCCCAGCAACCACATGGTGGCTCACAACCATCTGTAATAAATAAATAAATATTAAAAACAAAACAAACCTTAGCCCCTCTCTCATCATGGACAACACAACCCTACGAAACTCAGAGAGAGCCCATCATTGTGCAGCACGTCCATTTAATCAGTGTTTTTCAAACTGTGGGTCCTGACCTCTTTAGGGTCAAATGATTCTTCCAGAGGGGTCTCGTATCAGATAACCTGCACACAAGACATTTACATTACAATTTATAACAGTAGCAAAATTATAG
The DNA here is from genome assembly GCA_001685075.1 of Bramus lutescens. Taxonomy (NCBI): domain Eukaryota; kingdom Metazoa; phylum Chordata; class Mammalia; order Rodentia; family Cricetidae; genus Bramus; species Bramus lutescens. The sequence goes on along the minus strand of LOEQ01000138.1, from coordinate 458,466 downwards.
TTATGAAGTAGCAATGAAGATAAATATATGGTTGAAAGCCATGGCATGAGGAACTGTGTAAAAGGGGCCGCAGCATTAGGAAGGCTGAGAACCACTGATCTAAGCCCATGAAAAGACAACACTGCTGCCTGTGAGTCATGATGGAACATTCCATCCTAGCAGAGAAATACTTTTCAAGCACTGCTACGTTAAGACTTAAGCTTGTTCTAAATCAGCATCGTGGATGGCTGAGTCTGCGCATGGTTATAATCAAGTTAGCATCAATCAAACGATCACACATTTTCTGGGGCCAGGCTCAGAACTTTAGATGAGTTGTAGGTTAGAAGTCACTGGGTGGCGGCAGTGCACGCCCTCAATCCCTTTAACCCCAGCTCTGGGGAGGCAAAGGAAGGCAGATCTCTGTAAATCTGAGGCCAGCTTGGTGGTCTACAGGATGAGTTCCAGGACAGTCAGGGCTACACAGAGAAATCTGTCTCAAAAAACAAGCAACAACAACAACAAGAAGAAAGATTCACCATGATTCAGTGCAGCAGCCATTTATGGGGAGACTGAGGCTCTATGAGAAAGAATAGTTTACTAATGAATACCCAGCAAGATTTAAACTCAAGTCAAATGGTAGGCCGATAAATCAGCCATGGGTAGAAAGACAAGAAAGAACAGCATTTTTAAAAATATCATTTTAATTGAATAGACTTCATCACTTTCCCACCTCCCTCCCTTTTCTCCATTTGGCCCCTTCCATATGCCCTCCCACCTTTGATTATTATTGTTACACACACACATATGCACACACACATGCACAAATATATAAATATAATCTGTTGAGTCTGTTTCTGTTGTTTGTACATACGGTTTCAAGGCTGACCTCTCTGACATGGGCAGTCAGTAAGGGGGCTCATCCCTGGAAGACAGCCTTTCTCCTCTGAGAAGTCATTACTTGCTTGTAGCTCTTTGTCTAGAGTGGGGCCCCATGAAATTTTTTCTTTCATGTTAGCATGTTCACTGATATTGCCATTGATCCCGTCTTATTTATGAGGCCATTTCTGTGATATGAGCATTCTCACTAGAGCTTATTTCAAGCTACTAACCATGGCAATATGGTTTCAGCTTGGGCCATAATGATCTCTCAAGAACTTGAAGGGTTCAACTCCTGCACACTCCAGTCAAAGTTCACCCCACAGTTGAATCTGCAGTTTACTGCCAATAATGGAAAAAGAACTTCAGCTCATGGAAGAGAGCTGGCTTGGGGACAGCAGGTTGATATGCCAGCCCAGGCCAGCCAGCCCCATCACACTCTGATCCATACAGAGTACCAAGCACATAGCAGGAGAAATAAGGAGAGCTGAGAACATTCTGTCTCCCTCCCCGCAGTCAAACTTTCCCTTGCTGAGGGTGTGCCTGCCTTGGGACACTCTGCGGCAGAAATGAGGAGTCCTAGAATCCTTCTACCGCCCTATCAATGATTTTTTGGTCAGATATGGAGGCCAGACTTGACCCTTACCCTTCTGGACTCAGTCATTTTAAGAGCGTTTCTTCTGAAGAAGTGAGAAAATGATCGTTAGAAATGGGAACAGGGACCGCTTCGGAGGGTTTTCCTATGTAACGCCACTGCAATGCACACACCCTGTAAGGGTTTGGGCTCAGCTTCTCTGTCAGCATCTGCAGGACACCACCTGCTAAATAGGCCTTCTGATAACACCTTTCCATCAGGACAGACATGCCTAGGTATCTGCCAAGCACTAGAGGCAGAGGGAGTCAGTAGCTTCTGTCTCAGAGCTGCAGAGACTCATGAAGCAGGGAGTCAAGAGCATAGTTAAAATTCATTCATTCACTCACCCTACAAATATTTGTCAAGGGCCCGTTAGGTACCAGGCATCTTGCCAGCCTCTGGTTATACCATGGCGAGTGAGACAGATAAGTTTCTGCCTCCACGGAACTGGCAGTCTAGTGATGAAGGGAGATATTAATCAAATAATCACGAGTATGAAGTTGTAATTAAAAACTTATGAAGGGATGGGGAGAATGGGTCTGTGAGGACAGGAGGAGCCTGCCTCAGTTCTCGGAAGTAGAAAAGGCTTCTGAAGGAACTGATGAGGGCACTGAGATCCGGTGACAAATAGGGTAAAGACAGTATCCCAGCCAGTCAGAAGAGCCTGGACAGGCGGCCCAGGTCAGGAAGGAGGGCTGTGCTTTCTAGGTCTGCAGAGGAAGCTGGGTGGAAGATGAGGTAGGGGGAACTGCCTGGACCCACAGCAGCCATGTAGGCTGTAGCAAGGTTTTGGTGTTTACCCAGCAACAGGAATCCATGGGCGGGTGTGACAGAGAAAGGCAGGTGACAGTGACACCCCTCAGTGCCGCTGAAGGGAGTCCAGAGAACCAACATCTGACCTGGTGTGTGTGGTGCGGACAGGCGTTAGGAGGTCAAGGTTGGGGTGTGTGTCCACACAGAAGTTTCTGGAGGAGGAAATGTGAGAGCTGAATTTTTGAAGGGGGAGTATGATTAGCCAGGTTAGAGTGGAAGGGGAGAGAGAGAGAAAAAAAAACTGATGCTGTCAGCTTTGGGCTAAGGCCTGGGAGAAGAATGCAAGGGGTGGGGTGGTGGGCACATATAAAGAACCCAGTTAGACAAGGCAACAGAGCTAGGCAGAGACCAGATCACAAAAGCCTCGCGGGCCATGGCAGGAATCTGCACTTCACCCTAAAGGCGGCAGAACTCTACTGAACCAAACATCTGGAGAGAGCAATCCTCCCTCAGGTTGCTGAGGTAGGGAGGTCACAAGCAGCAGGGCCGAGAGTAAGCAGAGCTAGAGAAGAAAGCACCGTCCGGGTGAGAGCGTGTAGGGTGTGCAACAGGAGAGAGAAAGCTGTCTGGGGACTTTAAAAGGTGAGAGGGCCTTGTCATCACCTGCTGGGTGGAAGCGATTTCTATTTAAACAACAGTCTGATAAAACAAAGGTTTCTATTTGGGTTGAGTCTTGCCCCACGTGTCCTTAAGAGCAATGGTATTCACTTGTCAGTAAGGGAAGGTCCTCTCAGTTAAAGAGGTGGCCATGCCCTTCCAGCGTCCTCATCCTTGTTTATAGTTTGTATCTATTGTTCTATCTGCTGAGACAGCCGTATTAAAAGTTCTCACCGTCATTATGGAGTTATCAACTTCCTGTTCTCCTCTTCTCAGTGTTAGCCTTGTAGACAGCAAAGCTGTGCCACCAAATCTGTCTATGGGATTTTCCCATTTATCGTCGTGCAACGATTCCTGTCGCCTGTAATCATTCTTTTCACTTTGGAATTATTTTATCACATACCAATGTAGCCAGGCCAACTTTGTAACTTTTTGTTATTATTTGTCTATCGTGTTTACAGTTTTAAAATGTGTACTTAGAGAGAGTGGTGAGGGGGTGGGTGCATGTTTATGTGTACGTGTGCATGGGTGAGCATAGGCTAGAAGTCAGCATTGGGTATCTTCCTCAATCATTCTGCACCTTGTTTTCTGAGACAGCCTCTCTCATTGAGCCTGGAGCTTCTTGGTTCAGCGAGGCTGGCTGCCCACTGAGCTTCAAGGACCTTAGGGTCACTGATTACATCACATGGTTTTTTCACAATGCTGGGGATCCAAGTGTACATCCTCATCCTTGAGCAGTAGGCATTTTACTGACAGAGTCCTCTCCCTCCCCCCACCCCCACTCATGGTTTCTTTCCTCCACACTTAGTTTAGGTTTGCCTTGCCTGCATCTCCTCCTCTCACCTATCCCCCTGCTTCCACCCCAGCAAATCCCCTTCCACCCCAGCATACCCCTTCCACCCCCAGCATNCCACCCCAGCATCCCCCTTCCACCCCAGCATCCTCCTCCCTCTTTTGCATGTTGTATGCTCTAGCTTCCCTCTAGCCTTTTGTCACCTCCCAGGACCTCTTTCTAGTTGCTTACATATAAATACACACATATATAAAACTAGAAAGCAGTATCTCCATATGAGAGAGAATACAAAGTCTTTTTGAACCCTGGTTACATCATTTACTGGAATATTTTCAAGCTCTATCCATTTTTTCTGTAAACTTCATAATTTTATCTTTTTTTATGGGTGAACAAAATCCCCGTTGGTATATGTACAGTTTTCAATATCCATTCTTCCACTGGCTGACATCTAGGTTGATTTCATTTCATAGCTATTGTGAATATGGCAGCAATGGACTAGATGTGTGAGCGCCTCTGTGGTAGGGCACGAAGTCCTTTGGTTATGCGCCCAGGAGTGGTGTCGTTGGGTCACATGGCACTTCACTTTTTTGAGAAACCTCCACACAGATATCCATAGTCCCGCATTGGTTTACGCTCTCATCAATAGTAACCAAAAGTTGCCCCTACCTACATCCTCGGCAGCGTTTGTTACCATTTGTTTTATTGGTAGCCATTCTGACTAGGACAAGATGGATCTCCGAGCAGTTTTAATTTTCATTTCCGTAATGGCTATGAATGTTGATTAGTTCTTAAAATAGTTATTGGTCATCTGTAGTTCTATTTCTCAGAACTTCGGTTCTTTACTTAGTAGTAGGTTGCTTTACTCTCGTTTAAGTTTTTTTGGGTTCTTTATATATTTGAGATATCAGTCTTCTGTCCGTTGACAGATCATTTGTCAGCTTGCAAAGATTTTCCTCCCATATATAAGCTGCCTCTTCACTCCATTAGAGTTTGGGTTTTTTATTTTTAGACTGAGTCTTGCTGTGCTTGTCCATAGTGTGCATGCCACTGACCCTGGTTTAATTTTTACCCTTTTATTTTAACCACTCTGAATCCCTATGTTTTAAATGTATCTCTTATAGCCAGAATGTGTGTGTGTGTGTGTGTGTGTGTGTGTAGATTTTAAGAGCCCTAACTAAATAATTTAGTCCATTTATATTTATTGTGTCTATAAATATATATGGCTTGATTTTATTCATCTACTTTGGAGCAATATTCTATTTTTTGGATAATTCATATAAATGCAATTTTACCTACTTCACTCCTCCCCTCTTACCCCTTCCAGCTTTGGCTGAAATGCATTTCATTTGTTTTTTAACATTTAATATACACACCTGACTTAATAAAATCTAAAGTGAGTTAGCATCTCCAGAGGTAGTAGGGAGGGATTCGATTCATAGAGATGTGGACATTGTTTAGAACTGGAGCTAAGCCCTGTTTTACACATGCTGGGTTTGAAGACCAACTTCATCTAAACCCACTGTCTTCAATGTCTGTACGCAGTTTGTCTTTCTATATGAATAGTTCCCTGTTGCATAAACAGCAACAGGCGTTAAAACAAACCTATAGGTGTCAATGTTTGTCTGCCCTTGGTTCTCAGAACCATAAGTCTTTCTCCTCAGCAGTCACCAGAGCCACACTGAGCACAACGCCTCCTGGGAACATCAGGATTCCCGAGTCACTTCCACCCTGTACACAAATCTGTCCATACCTGAGTCTGCAGCAATGGCTTAAATTCTCCCTACACAACCAGCTAATCTTTGTCTCCTTCAATTACTCCGTTCTCATCTTTGTGATTTAATATGAGAAGCTTAGCTCATTTATGCCACACAGGGAAGAGAATAAAAATAACTCACTTAAATTAAGCTGACCCACACCACACCTGGCTTCAACTAGTTTAATATAATCAATGTGCTCTTATCTCTAAGAAGCTGAACTATATTTTTATACTTCCCATGTGCTTTTTGAATGTTGTGTTTGTTTAACCCTTCAGAGGATTCTGTGTGGTAAGTGGAGTGGGAATCATCATTAGAGGAAGCATTCCAGAGTGGGTGGCACATCCATGTTCCCATCTGTGTATGCCCAGGGCTGTACAGTAGATGCTTTTTTTCCCACATGGAAAAATGATTTGAGCTCCCAGGCTAAGGTATAATTCTCCCACTGTTCCATGTGTGTGGTCCAGAGGCCACAGCTAAGTGAGTTTGTCATCTTTTAACGTGGATGTTCCAATAGGTTGAGTGTTCCTCTCACTTCCGTGTCACTGAGAAACCAAGAAAATCATCTGGCTTTCCAAAATCGCACCAGCATCCTAAATCCAGGAGCTGACTTGGTGCGGACCGATGAAAGGGAGTCCATTGGACTTGCTCTTCTCTGTCTCCCACACGGAAAATCCCCTCTACAGATGGCCACTAAGACAGACAAGAGTAACGAAAAGCAGGGCTTGCAAATCCATATTATGTTTAATGCCTGATTTCACTTAGTTAATTGATTCATTTATGAGAGTAATTCGTATAAATCCCCAGGGACACTTGTTAAGGTTGCTGCCTATGGTTTCGCCACACCATATACTTCCTTTATTCATATCCCTTAGCAAACTATGGATTGGTCAAAGAATTCTGAACTGTCCACTTCTCAAAACATAAGTAAATAGTAAATAAAATTAAAAATAAGGGTTTTTCTGGGTGGTGGTGGTGGTACATGCCTTTAACCCCAGCACTCAGGAGGTAGAGGCAGGCAGATCTCTGTGAGTCTGAGGCCAGTTCCTTGTCTTTGAACAAGTTCCAGGACAGCCAGAGCTATGCACAGAGAAACCCTGGCTTGAAAAACGAAAACCAAACAAACAAAAATAAGAGGTTTTCACGCCCCTCCCCCCAGGCTTCAGCTGATTCACAAATCGACCAGCCATGGCTATCAGCTCCATAGCGATCGATGCCAGGCTTATTTTAAGGTGTCAATACGTGGCTTTCAGGATTCAGGTGCAAATGTGAACTAAAGGCTTCGTAGAGGGAAGCATCCGAATAGTAGCAGCCATCCCTCAAGTATGCCACTTACGAGATGAGCAGGCAAAGAATAGAGGTGTGGTCTTACACACCTCAGCTCTCACTCTGCTTCAGAAAGAAGGACCCCTGAGAGCCTGCTGGGACTGGCCAAGGTCACGAGTTGGTGATGAAGGTTCTGAGGGGATGACGTCCAGACTGCCTGGCTTATACCCACATGTAAATGAGAACATTGGTATCACCCTTAGCCAGAGCTGGCACCTCTAACCCCATCCAGCCTTCTGCTGTCTCTGTTCAGTTTCATCCCAATCGGAGGAGGCGAGAATACAGGCAGGTAGGCCAAATCCATGCCCAGCACTTAGCAAACAACCTGACAGGTACTGAAGAGGGAAGGCCATCCTTGGCATGTAGCTGGCCCACATCAGAGGAAATGCAAACATAAAAACTGCCACTGGGGGAGACCCTGAGACAGAGATGTTCTGCTCTCCTAAGACTGGCAATACTAACGGTAGCCATTAGAGTGCAGTTATTGTTTCCTGTATAGCAAATTAAATACACAACTTAGGAAGTATGGGAAATGCAATCAGAAACCACCACGGGAGGAGATCCCGAGACAACAAGAAAGTTCTGCTCTCCTAAGGTTGCCAATTCCAGTGGTAGCCATTAGACTGTGGCTATTGTTTCCTGCATAGCAAATTAAGTATGTAGCTTAGGAAGTACTGGGGATAAAAGTAAATGAAAAAACATATGATCTCTTAGTTGCACTGTTAAGAAGGGGAATCTGTGAGCTAATGGAGCGACACATGAAGTTAGTCACACTTGAAATAGCTACATTGCTTTTCATCAGAGGGGATCCAGAGAGCCAGGGTGCAGTCAGTGGTACAGTATATGTTAAATTAGTATGCAGAGCTGAGCAGTGGTAGGGAATGCCTTTAATTCCAGCACTTAGGAAGCAGAATTAGGTGGATCTCTGTAAGTTTGAGGCCAGCCTGGTCTATAAAGTAAGTTCCAGGACAGCCAAGGCTACACATAAACTTTGTCTTGAAAAACAACAACAAATTAGAACGCAGGAGACTATTTCCAACACTTCTCGGGGAAAAAAAATCAAGTGATTCAGAAAGGAGTAAGGAACAGGCGAGGGTGGGCAGCTGAAGAGAGAGGAGATGGAAGTGGGCAGAAAGACCAGAGGCTTGAGGTAAAAGGGTGATGCTTGGAAAATATTGAGAATTTGGACCAAAAAAACCCTACAATGTGCTATACAAGGTAAATTATCACTCTGCAGCTAATGTAAATAACATTATCTGTCTCTTACTGTCTTATGTGGCAAGAACAATGTGGCAGCATGTGTTGAGGGGCCATTTGCGATAGTCTGACTTTGAATGTAATACACACACACATACCACACACACATACACACACATACAACACACACACACACACACACATGAAATTTGAGAGGTGTCCTTGCAGGGGCCTCCCAAACAGCAGCTGAAACTGAAGTCACTATCTGACCTGTGGAACCACAGAATAGGGGACATACCAGACATACTAACTACCAATAGCAGAGAAAAAAGGTGGATGTTTCCAGTTTGAGCCCTAATTCCAGTTGGTCACAAAGACAAGTTTTCCAGATTGGTGCTTTGGGTTACGACTGAGCAGATTCCCACAAGGGCTTATGTAGGACTAACCAGGGCATGGCATGTGGGGCTCTGGCTGGTCTTAGGAGTTCAGGGTGCTACCAGCATGAGTTTCTTTGGGCCTCAGCAGCTATGTGGAATCCTGCTATAGAGGTAGCAGGGAGCAGGTGCAGGGGAGGTCGTTGGAGATCACTAGCATTCAGACCACGATGGTAGGCTGAAAAACAAGTTTATAAAGGCAGGTGTAATTTGATACAATGGGTAAAACCCCCACTTCTGATCACAGCACTTCCATATCAGTGAAACTGTGTAACCTTCTCATAGTAATTAAGGGCAAACTGGGGCTTTGTGTTCACGGATTCATTCTTAGCCTTAGCTTCTTGTTGTTGACCTTAACGCAGGCAACTTAATGCCTCTAAGCTCTGATTTAATTTTTTAATAGGAGTTCCAGCACCCACATTAAAGGATCAGTTAACAAATATTATCTTTCAGCACAGAATACGTCGTTGGTGGTGATGATCATTGTTGCTATAAAACCATTTCATTTTATACATGCATACATGTATACACATACATGCACACATATATATGATTAAAATCCGGGGCAGTAGTATCATATGCCTTTCTTTAATCTCAGCACTTGGGAGGCAGAAGCAGGTAGATCTCTGTGAGTTCAAGGCCAGTCTGGTCTACAGAGCTAGTTCCAGAACAGTCAGGGCTACACAAAAAAACCTTGTCTCAAAAAAGCAAAAATAAACAACTTTCACTGTCTTTGTAGTTATTAGAACTTTCTTTTTCTAAATGGTTGGGCAAATATATGGCTCAAAATTCTGACTTTCATTGGTTTTGTTTTCAAATCCCCAGTGTCAATGCTTAATATATTTTAAATTAGTAGGAATTTTTATAGAGTGGATATATATAATGTTAGAGGTCTATAAAATATTATTATAGGCTCTGTGTTGTAAGTGCATCTCATATTAGAAAATAATTAAGATGAAGATTGTCTGGGTACAGGGACAGACCTGATGAAAATGTGTGATAAGAGGGTCTTGTGGAAGACTATGAAACCAGGGATTAGACAGCCTTCAAGATGCTGTCTCAGAAAGTGTCCTGGGTGCAGTACCTGCTCTTTAAAAATGCCCAGGCCCCTCTCTCTGCCTTCATCCCTTCCTCCAAAAAATTTAGAAAGTCCCCATATATTAACCCTTTGTTACCTCTGCTGTACCCGTGGCTCACAGGTGCCCATTTGCCCAGGCCATCTGTGCCCTCTGCCCTCCTCTGGCTTGGCAGTACCTAGTCAAAGCAGTGTGAGGGTAGAAGGCAGAATCTCAGCCCTGGCCTCTTTGCTTGTGTGGATTTCAGCCAGACCCCAGGTGTTATTTTAATACAACTTACAGTATGTAATTTGAGGATGTGTGTGGACCAGAAGGAGGGACCAGGACAATGTTTTTCCTATTGACCAAATGATTAAATTTGAATTTGGAAGGAAGGAAGGAAGGAAGGAAGGAAGGAAGGAAGGAAGGAAGGAAAGAAA
>LOEQ01000138.1:416271-440932 GCA_001685075.1 Bramus lutescens | reverse complement strand
GAGGGAGGGAAGAAGGGAAGGGATGAAGGTTTTGGGGAGCTCTGAGGGTCTGCCCATTGACAAGGAAGAGAACTTTAAAACATTCCCAGCCCCGGGAGGCAGGAGGAATTGTGGAAGATGGTGACTCCGATGAAAGTGATAGCTCATACGTACCTAGTAAAACACAAAAGTACGCACTACAGACCAAAGACCAGCAAACGCCATCAACCCAGGACCCAGAGATGGTTGCAGAACTGATTTTATAGAAACAGAGAGAGCATGAGAATGAATCAGACCATCTCTCTGTGGGTCCCCGGTCCTCTACCACCTTCTCAGGCTCCCCAGGGCAGCTGCTGGACACCCCTGACCAGTATCCAGGAAGTTTTACACTTTACACACATCTGTTCATGCGCTATACACACGAGCTCACACTTCTTACAAAGTTTCCAGTAAGGATTTACTTATTGTCCTGCAGTCCCTTTGCGGCTGGATGCCATCTCCTGCTTTTCTCTACAAGAACAGAGGTGAGGAGATGACAGAGCCACAGGGATGGGAGTGGAGGGGAGTGATATTTAATTGTACTTTTACTCTTGTATCTACTTTTGCCTTCAAACAAGGGGCCTTTGTTAGTGAGCTGCTGAGTCACAGGTTTGTGTGTCTGTCACCCTAGTCTTGTGTAAGCCCTGGATGCATGAACCCCCTCTGGCAACGAGTACAGATTTCAGCACACCTGGGTGTGTGGGGGGGGCGGACAATGAATGGTTTTCAACCCTTTTCCCTGCTCTGCTGCTACAGGGTGGAAGCAGCACGCTGTGTAGCCAGCCCCTGCCTCTTTCTGAGGTCACACTTCCTCTTCCCTTGAGTGTTCCCCACAGTCAGCAGCTGAGAGGGTGTAGGTCTACAAAACTAGAATGGAGTCCCCTCCCACCCCCCAGGGTTGGGCAGCCAGTCGGGGACATGAGCAGTGTAGGCTGGGTGTTGCTCACAGAAATATATGTGTAGGAATCACAGCCAGAAAGAAACCCAGCGAAAATGAGCTACGAAACTTGGACATCCTGGAGAAATCATATTTAGAGAGGAAACTCTTGAGCTGACTCTCACCAGCACATCAGCCCTGGCAGAGGTCTGAGGTCACGTTCTAGGCAGGCCCCTGCTCTTGTTTACCTCTGTGAGATCTTTCCAAGGCCTGGATGGGATTCCACAGAAGGAAGAACTTGCCCTCACCCATCCCTGCAGCAAGAGACAGAGCTAGGGTGTTAAATGCTTTAAAAACAAACAAACAAACCTTCCGTGGGGAGTTTGGTGGAGCAAGCCAGTAATTCTAGTAGCTGGGCAACAGATGCAAGAAGATTTGAGAGTCTGAGGTCATCCTTGGTTACATAGCAAGTTTGAAGCCAGCCTGGGCTACACGGAGCCCTATCTCAAAAAAAAAAAAAACTAATTTAGTGTGGGATCCTGGGTCAATAGTCTGCAAGGCAGAGGCTTTTAACCACTGAGCCATCTCATGGTCCTTACAGCTTTTCTTCATAGGGTTGTACGAACATCTCTATTATTTTTGATTTTCAAGAGAGAATCTCCCAGGCTCTTAACCATGATCCTTTCATATCTACCCCAGCCACTGTTCAGGCCTTGGGCCCCACTAATTTCCTCACTGTATTTATATATTTGCTTATTCTAGGCTTTTCGTGCAACTGCAATCACAGACTTCCCTGTGTCACAGCATGCACTACGGCTGCGCACTTTTACCTGGACACACCATGCCATTCTGTTCCCCAGAGCATCACCATCATATGTAGCCACCTGCTTCACAGACAGTTAGATCTGGAGAGAACTTGATAGACATGGAACCTAACACCCACCATTGTGCCCAAGACGGATTAAGTAGCCTGGCCAGGGTCACCTCACTAGTTGGAGGCAGAGTCCAGCCTCAAGTCTCATATCTCTTATCTTGGCCCCATTAATTCCAGAGAATGTGTTGGGAACACAACTCAAAGACCACAGCTTGTCGAGGGTGGCTTGGCAGAACCATTTCTGTCAACATTAGCCTAATGACTTTTGCGCGCGCGCGCGCACACACACACACACGAACTGAAAGTTACACAGGTATAGCAGAGTGAGCAAGTGACTGCTCTGAGAGGCTGGAGAGAGCAGTTCCTAGATGTTCTTAGGCCTACTGTCTCATGACCAGACTTTCAGAGATGACCAGAGTTAGGGAGCCCAGTAGGAATGGAAGTTGGTAGCTTCCAGCTCCCTTCCTGTAATTTCAACTGTCTCTGCTCACCACAGGAAGTTGGGGGAAGTCTTGAGCCTACATCAGACTTCTGAGGATGGAGAGGTACATCTTCTAGAGGTGATGTGACTCTGTGTCACTCCTGTGTGAATTGTAGGACGGGGAAAGCAGAGGGGAAGGGGGAAATGCCAGCACATCTGTCAGGATGTGGTCAACGGTCAGAGTACAGATAGCAACAAAATGGAGCACAAGTCAACTAGCAAAAAGAACACACAAGAGGGCAAAGAGATAGTTCAGCAATTAAGACCACTGACTGCTCTCCCACAGGACATGGGTTCAATTCCCAGCACACACAGAGCAGCTCACAACTGTCTGTAAATTCAGGCCCAGAGGCTCTGAATCTATCTTCTGGCCTCCATGAGCACTGCACACAAATGGTGCACACACACACACGTGCAGTGTAAACACTCATACACTTAAATTTTCACACACACACACCCCCCAAAAGCAACCTCTTTCATCACTGACAGCTGTTAAGAAAAACCAGGGGTGGAGAACTGTGTGAAAAGAACACTAATGCTGCCGCAGAGGGGAGCCTATGTGCTTGGCAGTTGTGCACATGCTCTCTCGCTAAAAGCACACATGCGCCATCTCTAGGAGTGGCCTTCTGTGTGCTTCCATCTCCCAGGATGAAGCTTATGTGCAGGAAGGGAGGGCCAGTAGCTCAGCCACTGAAGCTGCATATCCATCACTGTACTGAAGGAGGGGAGAGAGGGGTCTAAGTGGACCCATAGAGAAATCTGTCAAGTCCATTGCCGTCCTGGTCCTGATTTCAATATGAGTAGAAGTGCAGTAAAACTCCACATACCTCTTGACTATATTTTCCTGCCATAATCCTGACCCCTGCCTAGGCCATGGCCACCACTAATCTACTTTCTAGACTTACTTACTTTTGGCCCTCTCACCCCAAGTCAGAATGACAGTTGTGACAGTCTAGAGACTAAAGAAATTGTCCAAAGGAGCCCAGCATTAATTCTAACTCCCAAGGATAATCATTAACGCACTTCCCTTCAGAGGTCAACAAGCAAAATAACAATTATTCATATATCCATCCTCTGATATATGTCCATCACTACCCAAAGCTCCTTGGGGGGACCAACCAGAACACATGGTGATAGGTGTCTTAAGTGACGTGAGATCCTTGCCTTCAGTCGTAAGGTGTCTTAGCATGGGTTTCAGGCCCTTTAGGGTGCTCTCTGCATCGGAGGATGCTTTGCACATGCTTGGCCAATGCCCACTAATGCCAGTATCCTTCTCCATCCCCTCAAGTTGTAATGGCACAGACAATCTCCAGGCATCCCTTGTGGAAGAAAATGACCCCCAGTTGAAAACATTGCTTTTGTCCCGTCCCTGCATTTATGGGTAAATGGGTAACTCCTTCCCCTCCCTGAGCACTTCCTCTCTGCCAGGGCCCCATCTGGGATGCCTTGGGAGTAGAGGAGTTTACTAAATTTCACTATAGGTGAGTCCTGACTCCCTTTAACTCTCTCCTCTCTAGGAAAAGAACAGTTTCTGGGTTTAAAGTATTAATGATCTGCCAACACGTCACTCTCTGCCTTGAAAGTGCGTCCCTATCCAGTAGGGTGACAGCTAAAACTATTGCCACTGCCTGCTCTACAGTACTCCAAGAACTAGTACTAGCTGAGCGGAACCAGGGAAACCAGTATCACCTCTCCCTATAATTATTTCCCCTCAGGTGACAGAGGGAGAGGACAGAGGAGCTGGGCAGGTGTGCACAGGGCATATGGGCTGGCAAGCCAGCCTTTGTCTCTCCTACTCTCAGGAACGTCACTCCTCATGAACAGAAAGGAAAGGGAACTACTGTTTTGATTCACTGAAGGGCTCATCCTCCGCTACAAAACGAATGAGCAGAATTTTCCATGGCCGACTGTTCTGGCTGCGGGGTGACTGGCAAAAGTGTTTGTTGACTTTCACTCCTGTTATTTTCATTCCAGTTCAGCTGCAGCTGAGTGCGGAAAGCGCGGGCGAAGTGTATATAAAGGGTACGGAGACTGGCCAGTACTTGGCCATGGACACGGACGGGCTTTTATATGGCTCAGTAAGTATGAGGCTGACGCCTCCAGACTCAGCCAAGGCCTGAGGTTTCCAGAAGTCTTGTTACGTGGGAGATGCAAATGAAAGACCATCAATTAGTCTTTGTTATTTTTTCCAGTACGATTCCCACCCTCCACCTTGCTTTATTTTAGGCATGAACATAAAAGAGTTTCTTGTGGTATTCTCTCAAAATACTCCAATTATCGCACAGAGAAGAAACGATGATTGGTACTTTGCTAACTTGTCGGGCACTCCTTCCAGAATACCTAATCCTACTCTATTCATTCGGTCCAAAAATGTCCCTGAGTTGAGTGAGAACTATGTGTGTCTCTTAATGTCCTGCCTGTGTGGTGGGGGATGCACCTGAGGGCCAGAGAACAACCTTGGGGATCAGTCCTCAACAGGGTCCCTCACTAGCCTGGAACTTGCCATGTAGACTAAGGTGGCTTGCTAGAAAATGCCAGGGTCAAAAAAAGAAAGGAAGGAAGGAAGGAAAGGAAAGAAAAGAAAAGAAAAGAAAAGAACAGAACAGAACAGAACAGAACAGAACAGAAAAGAAAAGAAAAGAAAAGAAAAGAAAAGAAAAGAAAAGAAAAGAAAAGAAAAGAAAAGAAAAGAAAAGAAAAGAAAAGAAAAGAAAAGAAAATGCCAGGGTCTGCCTGTCTTCGAATACCTAGTGCTGGGACATGCGTGCACCAAGCCTGACTTTTTTTTAATGTAGGTACTGGAAACTGAAGTCAGGTTTACTGGGTATTGTTACTTCTCCCGTCTCTTAATGCTTTTTTAAAAAAATCAAAATTGCAGTAGTTTAGCACTTAAAAAAATTAAATTGTATTAAAAATTTGAAGATAGTCTCTTCTGTTTCAGGGTCACCCACAATGTTAAATCAACTTGCAATGCTTTGGATTCAGTGATCCTTTCTCTGTATCCGAGCACTTATAAGAATCTTGCCTGTAATTTGTGGCCCAAATCCTTCCCTTTCGGGAAGATGGGGCCTACAAAAAAGGCTGTCTGGAAAGCGGGTTTAGTGTGGGCTGACCTTCAGTGGTATCAAACTGCCAAAGCAACACAGTCCTAAGAAGCCTGCTAGGTGTGAACACAGCGCAGCTACCCCACTGCCCACTAGAGGGCAGAAGATGGAACGCTGTCAATGGGAAAAGACTTCAGATGATTGGAGCTGGGAAGTGACTGCTGCTCAAGAAATGGACTTTAAGGCAATTCATCTACTCACCCATCAAATCAGTCAACCATTCCATCTTAGACTCTCAAATGAAGCTCATACATTTCCTATTCTAACAAGCCGCTTGTCCACTGTGAGCCCCGTCTACTGGAACAGACAGTACCTACACAGGCTCAAGATGGCCCAAGGGGACAGCACGGGGAACTTGCTCACCAGCTTCTGGCACCTGGGGGGCCCTGTACTAATGACACCTCTAAGACAAACCATCAGCTTGTGAGGCCCACCTACTCACTATGTCTTAAAGATTGTGCTGAGGTTTTAGGCTTGTTCTATCTGAAATTAATTTTGACATTTATTCTAATATTTAACACTTAAATATAAATGTTGAGGGAGAACTACCTGAAGCCAGTGTTCTCAAGGCTCTAGGAAAAAAAAAAACCCTTTTCCACATCAACCATAGCCATCACTGAATTCACCCAAATAAGACCTTAGCATGTCCTACCTACAAATCTTTGCATATACCACATTGACAAAGAAACAGTCTAACATAGCTGAAAACTCTGTCTCATACTCAAAGCAAATTTTAGGTATTCATCCATTCCAATTCCTATTTGTGGTCTGTGTAGAACAGATATTTTTGTTTCGAAAAATTAAGTTTGAAACACTGTATAATGAAGTATTAATATAGTTATCTACAGTGGTGGTAAGTGGGTGGGTTTATAAAACACTAATGGCTTCCTGTATCTTCCAGATTTTCTACAATGTGTGTATGTCACTCAAGTAACTGGGGCAGGGGAAGCACGCTAAATATAAAAATAGAAACAGCCACAACAATAGGCATGAATCAGGGGCTGAGAACCATGTACCCAGCACTGTGCCAAATGTATAGTAAGTACACACAAAGCCTGGCTGCGTGATGCAGGAGCTCTGAGATGGCTGGCCACCTCAGCCATGACTCAGCCACTCTGCACATTGGCTACACCAGTGTGACAAAGAACAGCAGGTAGGGTCTGGGACCAACCCCACCTTCATCACTGAATGTAGGCCTGACACCCACTGAGGGCTATCATGGGGTAATCCTACTCCAGGGTTATGCCCACCCACACAGTCTAAAACCACCTCCTTCCTTCTGTCTCAACAATGTGCCCCAGTACTAGTGTCTGGACCAAGTTCCTCCAGAGGCAGAGTCATTCAATTAAATACTATATTTATAGCCTGTTTTGTTCCAGAAGGGTCCACAATGTCTCACCCAGGTGTCACTTCCCCAGACTATAAATGAATAAGAAGCCGTACACTTCCTGTTGCATAGTTCCTTGCTAATAAAAGCACTGGGGCTGGGATGTCGCTCAGCAGTAAACTGTTTGCTTAGCAGAAATCTGGCTCCCACCCAAGCAGGAAGAAAAAAGAATTCCGCTTACCCACTCGCTAGGTAATGTGCAGCCAGCATCCGCAAAGCCGGGTCTAAAGGGAAATACAAGACCAGAGAGGCTAGCAAGATTCACCTCTCCATTTGGTAGGTCTTATACCCTAATAAAACAAACATGTCCACATATAAAGAACAATGAATGATCTGATAAAAAACCAAAACCATGGAAAGAGAATCAGAACTCAACTGTGTTTGAAGAGAGTCCATAAGGATCATGTGACTTGGAAAAGGCACAGTCTGATATGGCAGGTCATCAAAAGGACAGTGTATAGCATAAGAATTTCCACGTGGTTGCCTTAAATTCAATTTGAGTACGAGCATTCCAAAATCTGCTCCAATAGAAATTTGAAACATTGACGTCTTTCCCTCTTAATAGAATAATTGCAGGTAAAATACCATCTGATAGATTTTTCCCAAGTAACCATATTATTAATATGCTTGGGCTATTTCAATAAGCCAAAGCCACACTGGATTCTACTGTGAGGAAGGAACTTTATCCCCTCCAATATCACCTTGCCATAGGCATCTTCCATTGTACTGCCATGATAACCAATACTTCAAAATCCACCTTCAAAATAGGACTTTATATTCGTTCATCTCTCTCCTAATAGCAAAGTCCTAGACGGGAAATTGCTGCACCAAAGAAAATAACGCATGTGTTAGGGCAGGAGGGGCTTGCCTAGCATATGGGAGAGCTTAAGTTCAATTCTTAGAACTGGAAAAAAGAAGAGAAAGGGAAACACTTTGATACCTATCTTCAAGTCATACTCAGAAAGATATCCTAACTAATAAATGAGTAATAATATTTTAACTTCACTTTTCCTTGGTAGGGATATTGAATATACTTTCATCAGTTTATTGCTCAATATTAAAACAGCAGATAAGGTGGTGGTGCATGTCTTTAATCCCAGCACTCAAGAGGCAGAGGCAGAGAGATTTCTGTGAGTTTGAGGCCAGCCTGTTCTGCAAAGCAAATTCCAGAACAGACAGGACTGTAAAACAGAGAAATCCTGTCTCAAAAAAAATCAAAAAAGGAGACTATGACCTTAATAGGTTATGAATCAATATCTATAGAGCCTTATACATTCTACATGTGCACGAGGAGATAGGGGAGGGCTTTGTGAAGTGTGAACAGCTGCCTAGAGTTGGGAACATAGTTCTATGGTAGAACATTTGCCTAGAATATACAAGGTCCTACATTTACTCTCTGGCACTACATCAAACTGTTGCACTAGGAATGTGGCCCTTTGTTCCCTGCTAGCTTACACCCAAAATAATCACACAGAAACTATATTCATTTAAACACTGCCTGGCCATTAGCTCTAGCCTCCTATTGGCTAACTTTCACATCTTGATTTAACCCATTTCTATTAAAATTAAGAAGTATAGTTCTTTTCAGAAACAACAGAAATAAGTAAGATTACTTTTTCTTTCTCTAAGTGTCCTGTCATGGTGGCACATGCCCATGGAAGGCAGGTAGAAGAGAATCAGGAGCTCAAGGCCTGTCTGAGAGCAACAGAAATGCACTGAAGCTCCTCTGTGTGTTTGTATATACAAAGCACATTTTACACAAGTATTTGTGTTCATAACAACACTGAAGCAAGAAATCCCAGCCTTTTAGTGAAAATCACCAGTGTGGGGAGGAATTTGAGATCCTCACACAGCTAGTGAACAAGAGAGGAAGGGAACCCTATTTCAAACCACTCACTAATTGTTCTGCCCTCCTCCCCTTGGTTTCTATCCTTTAGCAGACACCAGATGAAGAATGTCTGTTCCTAGAAAGGCTGGAAGAAAACCATTATAACACTTACACATCCAAGAAGCACGCGGAGAAGAACTGGTTTGTGGGCCTCAAGAAGAATGGGAGCTGCAAGCGCGGTCCTCGGACTCACTATGGCCAGAAAGCAATCTTGTTTCTCCCCCTGCCGGTATCTTCTGACTAGAGGGATCTGCCTGGGTGCTCCCTATTTTGGTTGACCCTAAAATGTTCCCTTGACCATTGGCTGTGCTAACCCCCAGCCCACAGAGCCTGAATTCGTAAGCAGTGCTTCTAAATAGCCAGCTCACTTTTCTGCTGAGCCCTTCCCTTGCCAGCACAATTTGGAACAGAAGGTCCAAGTTGCTTCTAAGGGGCCAACTAGCTGGTCAGTCTAGGTTTTGGTTTGGATTTCTGGTTGCCTCCGGGCACCTGCCATAAGCTGTACCTCAGGACACAAAGATGGGGCCATGTGAAGCATCCAGAGGGATCTGAGAAGTTGGTCCTTAGCAGTTCCATGCTCTTTCCCCTACTGAGAAAGCCCTGGTTTGACTACCCCAGGCACCTAACAGGTCTACCCTTCTCCCTACCAGCACCCACAAATATTATTAGTAAAGAAACTGATAGTGAAACTGGAGGAATTCTATGCTAGAGAAAGAAATCCTCCACCCCACCCCCTCCCCCATGCACAGATGGCACTTAAAACCATAAAGGAGTGGCATTTCTGCAGGCAGCCTAGAAGCACGGGATCTCAGCATAGCTTAAGAAGGCTCAGCCCAGCAGTAGGTGTTACCAAGGAAACCTCTACAGTCAGGGGATGAGCCCCAGAAATGGTTTCTTGATAACAGCAAGCACAGTGATCTAGGGTTAAGAGAGCAGGTGTAGGAGCGGTGAGGAGAGAAGGGCGCCTTCAGCTGTGGATGATAGCCTCTAAAACGGGGAGATTCTAAACACGAAGAGAGAGAAAGAGAAAGTGAAGCCGTGGCATGGTGTGCTTGGCCACCAAGAAACTGTGGGGTCCCAGAATGATGCCCCCCCAAATCGTACATGCATACAGATTACCTGAGGATTTGGTTTGGATATGAAAACTGATTTGACAGGGCTGGTGAGGGAGTGCTGTGTTTGGAAAGGGCCCCCTGGTCCTGTAGATGTTGTTGGCTTCCCCAGCACGCTTTCAAGAGCAGAAACTGCTATTCAGACGAAGGTTCCTCGAACATCACCCTCCTGTGCCTCCACCGCCTGGGTCTCCCTGAACATTCAGGCAGTGTCCATGGTAGTTACGCATGGTTTTAAGTCACTCTGACCCAGTGCTATAAAATGCCCATTTAGAAGACATAAAGAAAGCATACCTCAAAAAAAAAAAAAGTTAAACCTCACCAATAGCCTTTCCCAAGAGACCATTTCTGTTACCGTTATTTCTCCAAGCAGGTCTCCTCTTAAAGTAAACTTGGCCCAAGTGGCCATCAAATCAGAAACACTATTCATCTCTGACATATGACACAGATGCTGTGGGAAGGCCTTTCATACACCATTTCAACATACTGTGAGACTGTATATTTTCATCGCATTTTATGGAGCTTGAAGGAATTAAATGGATTCGCATTCAGCCAGGGACTAATAATAACTGCGTAGGAGGCGTAAGCTACTTAATTACCTAACACACTACATTTATGCCTGAGGCTTTTCTCCTTTGTCTTCTACTGTGTTTAAAGGCGGGTATCTAGGGGCTGGTGAGGCGGCTTAGTGGTTAAGAGCGTACGGCTCCCACAAAGAATAGTTCAATTCCCAGCACGCACATCCCATGCTCACACCTGGTTCTAACTCCAACTCCAGGGACCTGGTGTCCTCTTCTGACCTCTGGGGCTACTGCATGTACAAGTACAAACCCACACCCAGACATGCACACATTTTTTTTCAATCTAAAGCAACAATATGGTGGGTGTGGATTAAAACCAATGAGAGTTTTCACTTGTTTGACAAGGATCTACAGGAATTAATCCCTAAAAGAAATTCTTATAACAACACGGTCGTATTTAGGATGGGAGAGAGATGATGAAGCTCTGAGAGTTCAAAGTGCTGATGGAGGAGCTGAACTGAGTTATCTGACAACATGGTAAATAATAACGTTCTGTCGAATGTTGTGGTGCACACCTTTAGTCCCAGAATTTAGGAGGCAGAGGCAGGTGGACCCCTCTGTAAGACTGAGTTCAGCCTAGTCTACACAGAGAGTCCCTGCCTTTAAAAAAGATTCATAATAATTATAACAATGTTTTGCTTTTTTATAATAAGATGATTCATGACCTTTTTTTTAGTCTATAACTTGGCTAATACAATTCTGTTTTGCTTTAGTAAATCTCAGGCACACTGAGAATGATACAACATGGGTTACCATGCCTTTGTATGATTATTTGAAGATGTGGCCAGGAAAAGTGTACAGAGAAGCAATCTACGATTCTTAGAATAGTCAGTAGTTTTTATTATATGAACCAAACTCAAGGATAACATTGGCCAAGACAAACTGAAAACCACTGCACAATGATGAAATGGAGTTTGTGACTTCAGAGACTCAAAGCACCGCTGTGCACTGTGGCCTTAACAACCAACCAAGCCACCATCTGTGTATTTGCTCAATAGACACTGCAGGTCCAATGTGTGTCAGGCACTGGATAGTGGCCCCTGGGGACCATGCCAGTCTGGTATCCTCTCCCTGGGCATCTATTCATGAGGAGAGATGTTGTGGATTAATTTCTCTCAGTCAAGTAAAAACCCAGACTGCAAAGATTCCTACGAATCAAAGTCAATAGTATGTCCTTGAAATCCGGAACGGTAGATAACCCCCAATAAAGTGATTGGGGACAAACTTGGCAAAGTAAACTCAGGACTTTCAGTGTTAGCCCTGCGTCTGCCTCACGGGGGTGGACTAGTTTCCAGTCAGGAAAAGAGCTATCGGTTCTTGCAGAAAGGGAGCAGTAAGCCGGTCCCTGTGCTGTTTGGAACATTGAACGTGGGAAAATTCGGTTGTGCACTCTCTTCCATAACTAAGTCTCAAAGCCATCTGCTTGTCACGTGCCTCTCATATGCACTCAGTTCCAAGATGACGGTGACAAGGCGTCCAACGCTCCCTACAAAACGTGAGGAACATATGGGCGTCTGACAGTAACATCCTAGAAACGGAGCTGGCCATTTCCCCCAATGGCCGCCAGTGTGTCCAGACAAAAAGCTAACTGGTACATCAGCTGCCATTGAAGATGAGGCCCCTGCTTTGCATTGAAGGCAGTGTCGCCCAAGTCCTCAGCTCTGCCCAGAACACTGCCTAAAGTCACCATGGTCCCTGGCTGCGGAGCAGGCTCTGATGAAGGCGCCTGACGTTGTTTACCCCACCCCTCCCCCCTGTATCACACTCTGCACCTTATAGATACTAATAAATGTTGTGTTAATGGGTAACACGTCTTGGGTTTCTGAGCGTACCTTTGTGGAAGGACACTGGGAATCTCGGAGGTGACATCAGGCATTCCAGAGAGTCAGCTGCATCTTTTTCTACAGTCATCTTACTATTAAGTAGGAGATGCTGAAGGTGAATGAGAAAAGTTAAAGTAGAAACGGTTCCACCTTGTTCGGAAGCAAGGCAATGTGAGGGATTTACTATGTCTCTGGAAGGGGAATCCTCTAGAAACTTACAAGCACACTTAATGACTCAAGGACTTTTTCTTCCTTGTACACAGTACACGAGATCATACAGCTATTGTCAAGCTGACAGGCTTCTATTTAAGCTAAGATATTATGAACTGGAAAAATTAAGGATTTACTCAAAATTTTCGGTCAGTGTCAAAGGGCTTTGTCTTAAGATGTGATGTGAGAATTAAGAACAGGCACTCTGTTGCCTAGCATATGGCAGCATTAACGTTCTCATTCAATGGCTGTCTCTTTTAAATTCTCTCTCTCTCTCTCTCTCTCACCCAGTCATACACACGGACCACCTAGAAAAATAACTGGGCAGGACTGGAGTAGAGCTGAGGAGAGAGAGCTTCCCTGGCAAGCTCAAGGCCCTGGGTTCAATCTCCAGCCCCACAAAAAGCAGAAACTAAACAGATGGGCAGCCCACACTCACGCTACAGTGACAATCAACCCTCCTTCTCCTTCTAATGTTGCATGAAGTCCTGGGAGGTGACTCAGCTTGCCACCCCAGTTTGATCCACGAAAAGGTGGAAGGAGAGAATCTACTCCACAGGGCTGTCCTTTGACCTCCACAAGTACACCATGCGTGCCCCCAAATAACAATAAATAGTAACAATAATAATAATATTGTAAGTTATCTTAAGTGGTACTTTAGAGTTTTGGAGCACCCTCACCCCTCACCATTATAACCCAGAACATGGAAACCCTTACATATACACCCAGCTGAAACACAATTTCACAAAAAGTATGGAGTACATTGTGTTCTTTCTGTGAACTAAAAGGTCAAGCCTAGCTCGATTCCAGACCACAGCTTTAATGGATCACAGCCACAGTTTGAAAAATGCTAGCTTAAAACAACCGTTCTCCTTTCCAGAGATGAAGAGGCCCAATTATGATTCTGCACCCCGACTGTAGAGTTTACAAAGATGTGGTTCATTCTCAAATAAATAGGACAAGGGGACATCCTGTGATACAGGCACCATCTGTTCCAAAGCTTGCTGAGTTCTCTGAACCATGAGCAATTCAAAATGAACAAAATGATGAGATGCCCTGAGCATCCACTGCGGCCTCCAGGGCAGTTCTTGCTGGGAATCCTGGAGACTCAGGTCTACTTCCTCTCCCTGGAGAATTCTCACCCTTTGGCTATTAGGGTCACTCCCTCCCTGACTCTCACAGTCTTTATCTCTCTGATATTTCTTGGCCACAGATTCCTAGTTCATTATTATTTATATGAAATGCATAAAATGAGCTGAGCCGGGAGAAGGTTATACCTAGGGCTTTTGAGTATCAATTTCTAGAAATGATCTTCTCACCTCTTATCTACATAAAACACTCACATACACACACAGAACTCACCAACATGACTCAGTACTGAGGCAAACACCTCTGCTGCCCCAGTACAGCCTGTACATGTAGTTTGAAATTTGCATTTTTGATGAACCAACTTTTAGAAGGTAACTCTATGCCTTTTAAATGCTTGAAGGGTTAGGAGAGCTGAGATTTCCCCTTAGCTGTGCCCTTGACCACAAAGAGCAAAACAGAAATTATGTCATCACTTTCGATGCTTATATGATGGAATTCCTGTTTACCGAAGAGCTAGGGAGAGGACTCAGGCCCACAGCACATATTGGCTACCATAGTAACAGTGGTCCATTCAACAACAGCAAAATGATGTCTTTCTACTTTTTGCAAATTAAGTTTTTTCTTTTTCCATGTTCGTATGTGTATGTGTGGTGTGCATGTGTGTATGGATGTTTTGGATGTGTATGGGCATACCTGGGATGAGGGGAGGGTATTGCATTCACACGTGTGTGACATACATATAAAGGCACAAGGCTGTTGTTGTAAATCATCCCCCAACACTATTGCGCCTTAGTTATTCAGACAAGGTCTCTCAATTGACTCAGAGCTCACCGATATAGCTAGTCCTACTAGCTGGCCTATTCTAGGGATACCCTGTCTTTACCTTCCAAAGCTGGAATTATTGCATGCAGACCATCATACTCATGTGGCATCTGAGTATGTTCTGGGGATTCAAACTCCATCCTCACACTGGTACTGTGAACACTTGAACCGCTGAGCCATGTCCCCAGCCCACAAAAGTTGTTGGCTGCCATCATGACACTACAGGGTGACTGAAGCCCAAATGACCTGTGAAACTACGTATTCTCCATCCCAAAAGCACTAGGGGTAATTTCTTTCATAACCAGTAAAATGACATAATCCCCTCCCAAACCCATCCTCTGCTCCCCAGAAAGAATTTCCTTTTGCCATGGCACATAAAACTCATACTAACTTTCAGCCAGAGCTGGAGGCACAGGGATGTGACATCAGGAAATCATACCGACTCTACTAACATCCCCTCAAGCTTTGGGGGCCCTGTGCTGAGTGACTGCTGGAAGCTCGCCGAACACTGGTTCCACTTTGCAGCTGACATCGTGACCATGACATATTATGCTGTTAGCTTTACACCCTGGTTGTTAAAGCAGGAAATGAGGTCACACACTGCCTGAAGCCAGACGGGGGTTTGCTTCACCCAAGCACATATTATAGGACCTAATTTTGGGGGTCTTCAGATGGGGCTTGAATGTCTGTGATGGGGAGAGGAGGTATTTTCCAAATCACTTCCTCCTCCTACCCCATCGCACCACATGGGCTCAATTTACACAGCTGCTAAACGCCGGTGTCCACTTTATGACATAAACAAGCAAAACTCACCCTGCCCTAGCTGTGCCTTGCTTCTAGCCTTAGCAAAGGGCAGGGGCCTCCCTGCTGGGAACTCCATTCAGTTTAAGGAGCTGATTCACTTGGTTCAAGTGTTTGAGGATGTGAACATAGAAAGGCAATGTATGCAGGAGTGGACTTCGTTGTGGTTTTCATATTTTACATTTTCCTGCCATAGGGAAACACTGTACAATCTGGCCCAGAGAGACATAAGTAGAAGACATTAGATTCTCTTACCCACGTGCCTTAGTCAAAATGCTTTCTTCTCTGAAGCAGGTAAAAGGAATGTTCTTGTAGACCAACTTCTTCTGTGTGAGGTGAAAAGGCAGGACTCGGAGAGCCTGGGGACACCAGCTGAGCATCTGGCTGTTTCCTGTGGAGATGAACAAGAAACTCTATGACACTCTCAAAACACGACACCTGCATCAAGAGCTGGACAATGGCGCAGGCTTTAGAATGGGCCAGGCTTTCTCTGACACCACAGGTGCTCCAGGAAGGCTCTGAAGGGAGGGCAAGTGAGACGGAAATGTGGCGCTACCAGACTGTCCTGCAACATTTAACTGAGTCAAAGAGAGATGGAATTTAAGATTGCTTGACAACATGCATGACACTTGGACCTCTGGGGCAAATCTGAGAGGGCAGAAAGCACCCAGAGCCATCCTCAAAAGCAGGAACAGGAAGTAGAAGCATCTACCCCTGATGGTGCACTAACACATCCATTTATTAATCATTTATGTCTATGAGTCAGCATTAAAGCTCATGTCTATGAGTCAGCATTAAAGCAGGAGACAGGATTCACATCAATAATGCAAACAGGGAGGTCTTAATGGCTAAGGGAGGAAAAGAGATCCTTAGAGATCTAAGGATCACTACAAAGACAGGTGCAAGGAGCAGCTGCTATTCCCAGGGCTGAAGAGGGGAAGCAATAAACTTGAAACTGTTGCCCCCCTCAATGAAGAGATGAGGGCTGTATTGGGAGCATGTGTCTGTAGCCCACTGGATGGCGCTTTAGGAAGCTTCTGATCGGAATGCTGGTGAAGCTCTGCAGATGCAACTTTCTAGATAGTAATAATAGACTGTGCGCCACCAGGTCTCCAAAGACACTGCCCCAGCAAGAAGGGAAGCCCCAGGAGCCACAACAAAAGCCCTTCTCCAACAGTGTCCCTCCAGCGCCCTCTACTGGCAAACCTCACAACACTGGCAGAGAAACGTTTGCAGTCCTGCTCCAGTGTCCCAAAGCAAAGAGTGGGGATTGGGAGCAGACAGGTCATAAGCAGATAAGGCATAATCATAGATAATCATAGCTCCTACACTGTGATAGACCTGCAGGGTTTGACGATTAAAAAAAAAAGTATGATCCTTCCTCCTTGAAAACATTGTGCTGGAGAAAATTTTTTTTTATCAAAGTGTTAATATTTTTGGATTACTTCAAATTAAAGAATGTTACTGGCAGGTGGGCACAATGGTGCACACCCATAGTCCCAGCATTTGGGGGGTTCTGAGGCAGGAGGATTATGAGCTCAAAACTATATAGTAAGATCATGTTTCCAAAAAAATCAAAATAACAAAAGTTACTAATTCTCTAAT
Source organism: Bramus lutescens (assembly GCA_001685075.1). Taxonomy (NCBI): domain Eukaryota; kingdom Metazoa; phylum Chordata; class Mammalia; order Rodentia; family Cricetidae; genus Bramus; species Bramus lutescens. The sequence continues at coordinate 424,260 of LOEQ01000138.1, read as the reverse complement.
CTCTCTGATAATCTCAGAAGAACTTCTGATGTGTTCTGTCTTCAGGGGGTTAGTTATCACCTAATTTAAATAACCTTGGGGTTGCAGAGATAGTTCAGTGTTAACAAGATGGAGCACTTGTTACTTTTGCAGAAGATCCTGGTTTGATTCCCAGCGCCCACATAGTAGCTAACAACTGCCTGTAACTTCAGTTCCAGCAAATCCAGTGATATACTATGGTGGTTTGAGAATGGCACCATGAGTTTATATGTTTGACGATTATGGTAGTTTGAATATAATTGGCCCCCATAATCCCAAAGGGAGTGGCACTATTAGGAGGTGTGGCCTTGTTGAAGTGGGTGTGGCCTTGTTAGAGGAAGTGTGTCCGTCCCCTTGTGGGCAAGCTTTGCTCAGGCTTCACTCAGTGTGATAGAGTCCATTTCCTGTTACTTTCTGATCAAGATGTAGCCTGCACCATGTCTGCCTGCACACCACCATGCTCCCTGCCACAGCAATAATGAACTGAGTGTCTGAACTGTAAGCAAGCCACCAAAATGAAATGTTTTCCTTTGTAAGAGTTGCTGTGGTCATGGTGTCTCTTCACAGCCATAGAAACCCTGACTAAGACACTGGCCACACAGACTCCTGTCCCCCCGGAACCATAAGCCCCAGATAAACCTTCCCTCTGTAAGTTGCCGTGGTCACGGTGTCTTACACAGTGAAGGAAAAGTGACTGAGACACAAGCATGCAGGAGAAACACTCGTTACACAGCAACAAAATATAAATCAATCTAAAAATTTTAAATCAACCTAGATCAAAATAGATTGAAGAAGACTTTTTTTTGAAACTGACTACCAGACATGAAATCTTGGTTCCTCTATTAACTGACTTTGTAACTTTGGGAAAGTTACTTGTACTTAATCCATGGTACACTGAATCCAAGGGTGCTGTTTTGTTTGTTTGTTTTTGGTTTTGTTCTGCCCATATGACTCCTCATATATTTTGAATGGATTTTTTATTGTTTTTATTGAACTATATTTTTTTCTGTTTCCCTCCATTCTTCCCTTCTTCTTTTCTACCCTCTCCCATGATCCACATGTTCTCAATTTACTCAGGAGATCTTCTCTTTTTCTACTTCTCATGTAGATTAGATCCATGTATGCCTCTCTTAGGGTCCTCTTTGTTGTCTAGGTTCTCTGGAGTTGCGATTGTAGGCTGTTTTTTCTTTCTTGCTTTATGTCTAAGAGCCACTTATGAGTGAGTACCTAAAGCCCGGTGACTGTGAGACGTTTAGCATCTGAAGGTACAAGCTCTGCTTACAAGGTTCCATCCTGCCTCTTCTATGTGTAGTCTGTACAGGGGAGCTGCAAAAAAAACCTCAGCTTTCCTACTCCCTGGCCTGTCACTGGCTTGACACCATCCTGGGAGGGAACACACTGGTTAAGTTGGTCATGAACCTGTCTTGAAAAAACATGTTGAAAGGCTGTTCTTGCTATGTGGTCCAGTCTAGACTTTACACTCGCTCCTTCTCTACCTCTCAATTGCTGGGATTATGGACATAAAATATACTTATTTTTTTATTTTTCTTTCTGTTTGTTGGTTTGTTCTTTGTTTTTTCTAGACAGGGTTTTTCTATGTAGCCTTGGTTGTCCTGGAACTCACTCTGTAGACCAGGCTGGTCTCAAACTCACAGAGATCTGCCTGCCTCTGCCTCCCAATGCTGGGATTAAAGACATGTGCCACCACTGCCCAGGGTCAATACCATACTTCTTAATAACTATTAATTATATATCAAGCCTGGAGATGACAGTGGTGCACCATAAAGTTCTTTGCTAGAGCTTATTGATGAGTATATCATTCTCCAAATCTTGGCCATTTTCATACTGCTTCTCAAAGGCTTGCTTTCCACATTAGCCCATTATCTGAAGGTGGGACCTCTAACTCAGGCAATTTATCTATTTATTATAAATTTATTATTTAAGAGAGATTCAGTTGTATCTACTGCAGGGCCATAGTCAGATAACCTGCCATGTTCACAAAGGGTTATTAATTGCCGGTAGACTGTGCACATTTTTAAAAGTATCCATTAAGAGACCCACAGCCCATAAGCTCTCTTTGTGAATGAGCCACCTTTACTAGATGAGTGTAGCTACCAAGCCTCATCAAAGAGGCCTCTCCTTCCAGCAACCTGAAAAGCACAGCTGGACACAATGCCGAGATCAACAGATCATGGGGAGTCCATCCCCAAGAGATACATCTACACCACAGCTCTGCATTGAAGGTTCCAGGAACATCAAGGAAGAGGAGGCAGAAAGAGCATAAGAACCAGAACAGCAGGGGACTACAGGCTGCTGAGAGAAGCCACTCCCAGGGAAGAGTGCCCTTCTTGGTTGTCCAATGCAGTGTGGTCAGCCTTGAAATCATATATACACCACCAACAAAAACTAATTCAGCACACACATATATATATGTGTGTGTGTGTGTATATGACTATATATACATATGTATGCAGCAATCAAAGAAAGAGAGGCTATCAGTTTGAGAGGGATGGGATGGGTTGAAGGGAGGATACCTGGGAGGAGCTGGAAAACAGAAAGGGAGGGGGAAAGTGATGAATTCATATTTTAAAATATGAAATAAAATTATACATTAGAATAAATATATTGCTAACAATAAAATGAACATCTGTGTATCATGTGTCCCACATAGACACTCTGCTTCAGGATGAACTTTGTACAAAAGCTCACACAAAGAAATATATCCAACATTCTCAGGCCATAAAACAGTGGGTTTTAATTTACTCAAGAGATGTCTTGAGGAAGTAGGCTGACATCGAAGGCAGAGCAGAAACTGACCCAGATGAAGAAGTATGAGCAAGGCCTGTAAAGAACATTCCAGACAGAGGGAGCAGCCAGGCCAAGTCCCTGTGGCAGAGAGAACACACTAACAGTGAGACTCAAGTGTCAAAACCAGGCAGGGGTGGGGAGTATGACATGAACTAGACTGGAGAGAAAGACCAGTGATAGGGAGAAGAAAGTTGAGGCAGAGGAAGCTCCACTAGCACCATCTGTAAAGAACTGTGCACACAGCTGAACTGTAACACATCTCTAGACTGGCTGCCAAAGAACACAAATAATCAGGATCCATATGCATGTATCTGGCCTGGGTTCAAATCCGAGAGTCTGTGAAATGTATTCCAGGCTTGAAAGTTTGGAGGCTGAGGTTACATTTGCTAAATATTTAGATCTTCTACTGAGGCTTTTGTTCATTATATCCAGCAGGTGGAGTACAGGAAAATGCTTTTGGTTCATAACAAATTCCCTTACACACAAAACCAAGACAAAGTTTTCCCCACGGCCATGGGTGGTGGTTGGAACAGGAAGACGTGGAAGTGAAACCATGGTGGAATTGGCATCTTACTGCTAGGACTCCAGATAGTCTGCACTGGGTGCTTCTGTTCAAGTTTGGGGAACTTTATTATTAATCAATCCAAAAAGAAACAAAGCAGTTTGAAAATAATCACACATCAAAACCCACATTCTTTGCAAGAAGGAAGAGAAGAGGCAGCTGGGAATCTCTTCAGAGATGGCACTAGCTCCAGAGCTGGGCACGGAACTGAATGGACGAAGACATCTTTATCTGGGTAAGAGAACAGAGAACCGCAAGCCTTTCTCACAGACTGAAGGAAGAAAACACACAGCTTGGAATACACTGAAGAAACTATCCCCTAAAAGTCTCTAGGTCACATGGTGAGCCCCAGGGAGAGCAAAACAATCAGTTAAGGAATGTATGGAGAGTATTTCTGATTCTCTGGTTCCTGTAAGAAATATGGCAGATTCTTTATCATGACCACTATGAATTGATCTTGTTCCATTCAATAACAGGATGGAGACCAGTCTGCTTGACAATCAAACAATAAAACAGTCCTTGCTATGGAGGAAGGCTATTAACAGACCCTGAAGAATCAAACAGAAAATGCTATGAGGTGTTCACACTGCTGGAAAGTGTGATATACACATGTGTCATTAGAATGCAGCATGAGGATGCTGACAGAAATGTGTGCAGGATGCTACAGGAACACAGGTAGGAGGAAGAATTCTACCCAGGGGAGCGAGAGAAAGCTTCCCAGAGGATTACCTTGGAACTGTTTCTGAAGAGATGAACAGTCACAGTGGCTTGTCTGCTATATGCCACCCAAATGCACTATGCTGAAGCCTCCTCACCAAAGCTACAGTGTTGAAGGGTGACTGGGTTATGGGGGCATTGTCCTCATCAATGGGATTCGTGCCTCTATGACAAAGACCCCAAAGATCTGCATTTTTCCTGCCATTATAGAACACTATGACAAAATCTTTTTTTAGAAAGAAAAGATTTATTTATTAAGCATACAATGTACTGCTGACAAGGAAGGCACCAGGTCTCATTACATTACAGATGGTTGTGAGCCACCATGTGGTTGCTGGGAATAGAACTTGGGACCTTTGGAAGAGCAGCTAGTGCCCTTACCCTCTGAGCCATCTCTCCAGCCCCCACTATGACAAAATCTTAAAGAGCTATACTGTAATCGGTGATGAGAAGGGCTAAAGAAATACACTATCAGCCTAGAGCTAAGGCATCTCTGCAGGCATCAGGGGGAAAAAGCTCTCCTTGGGGTTATGATCACTATCTTGTCCTCAAGAAGACTGGGGACACAGGTGTATATGATCTGTCTGACGCAGGAACTCTCAGCCCGAGAGACAAACACAAAAATTGGTCTGTGACCTTTGTAGAACACTGAGCAAAGGCAGACAGAAAACTCTGCAGACTCAGATCAGGGCTCCGTGTTTACTGCATGTCTAATCACAACCCAAAAACTACTTAGAAAAGTACTGGAAGAGATGATCGTGGGAAAACAGCACGACTAATACACAAGAATTTCAGGAGCTGAACTAACCAGACATACACAAGTCCTGTCCGTTGTTCTGTCTCCTTTTCTCTTTCTACCCCCATTCCTTTCTTCCTTCCTTCTTTTTTATCTTTGAAGTACCATCTCATGTTCTATTCCAAACTGACTGTAGCTTAGGCTGCCCTTGAACTCCTGATTGTTCTTCCTCAGCAACCCAAGGGGAAGGATTACAGGTGTGAGCTACTGCACCATGCTCAATATATCTTTACAGTGATCAAACACATTTTTCATAAAAAGACTTAATTTTGAAGAACACAGAGGCCATCACAAAACAAAACAGATCTAACTCAGAAAGGAACTAACTTGGGCTTCAATGGAAAAAACAGAAACAATGGACTTCTGAGTCTAATGGGCAGAATTTTCAGAAATGACGGGCAACTCAAACGGTCATGAAAGATATAACAATAAAATACACGATAACTAAAAAATAAAAACAGAATAACAACAATAAAGACTATGAAGAACTTGGAGAGAATCTAAAACCAAGCAGAAGCAAGGGCGAAAAAATTAATCTCAAAGCCACCAGAGTAATAAGTAGTAAGACTTTTGAGTTGCTATCTTCCTGGCCTGCGGGCAATGCCCATTCCTCACAGACACGGTTGCGGTCAGAGGAGGGAAGCCATTGTCTCAGCTGCTGACAGAGCCAGGGAGCAGAGGTCAAGGCTGAAAATGTAGACAGAACCTGCAGGAAAAACAAGGGCAGCAGCAAAACCGTGGAAGAATTGCAAACGAGAGCATAGATACCCAGATCCCTCATCAGAAGCTAAACCACACAGATGGAGTGGAGACCCTAAAGGACCTAGCGAGGAAATGGACAGAGCTAAGAAGAAATCTCATCCTGGATAGTGGACCAGTCTTCATCTAAGATCTAAGATCAAGTATAGATCCCATCTATGAGCAAGTCATGTGGCAAAAAAATGGAATCTTTAAAAAGTGTATTTATTGCCAGATGGTGATGGCAATGCTTTTAATCCCAGCACTTGGGAGGCAGAGGCAGGCGGATCTTTGTAAGTTCAAGGCCAGCCTGGTCTACAGAGTAAGTTCCAGGACAGGCTCCAAAGCTATACAGAGAAACCCTATCTCAAAAAGAAAAAACATGCATTTACTTGTATTATTACTAATTTGTGTGTGTGTGTGTGTGTGTGTGTATGCATGGGGAGGGCAGAGGGTAATATCTTTCTCTATCGCTCTCCACCTTTAAGAAAAATACATTTAAGCCAGGCTTTGGTGGCATACACCTTCAATCCCAGCACTTGGGAGGCACACACAGGTGAATCTCTGTGAAATTCAAGGCCAACCTGGTCTACAGAGCAAATTCCAGGACAGCCAGAACTACACAGAGAAACTCTGTCTCGAAAAACCACAAAAAGAAATATACATTTATTTATTTATGTGTGTGTGTGTGTGTGTGTGTGTGTGTATGTGCTTGCGTCTGGGTGCATCACAGCGCATTTGTAGAGGTCAAGAAATAACTTGTGGGAGTCCCAGGGATCAAACTCAAGATGTTGGCTTGGCAGCAGGCATCTTTACACAATGAGCCATCTTGCTGGCCTTTCACATTATCTTTGGAAACAAAGGTTCTCATTGAACCTGGCATTCACTGATTGGATAGACACCGATTGGTTACTCGAGACCTCTCTGAGTACAGAGGTGGGGCACCACTACTCCCTGCAGTAGGGTTACACCCGGCTTGTATGAGGGTTCTGGAGATCGAGAATCACGTGTGCATGACAGATAATTTATCAACTGAGTTGTCTCCCGACTCTAAAAAATTAAATCTTCTAGGGTTAAAATATCAAAGACAGAGGTAAAAACTTTCAAAAAGCGGGGATGGGGGCACCTTAGAAACAAGAAAATCTGAGAATGACTTCTCTCACTGCTGAATACTCAGCTAGCCACCAAATGACATAGAAACAGGTGAATCCCCAAGGAGCCAGGGGGAAATGCCAGGATATGAAGCCATAGAACAATGGCTATGGGCTGTCATACAGCACAAGGGTGATCTCCTACTCAACCAAAAATGTAATGATCCTCAGAAGAACATAACACAATCTAGAGTTGCCATCATGTACTTTCTACAAGGCCCAATTTTCCACCAGAGTTACTGCATACACCATGACACACTGAACTGCACTGTTCTCAGGGGAAGAGAAGCCCATAGAAATCGGCTGTGAGTAGTTCCAGATGGTGGGTTAAAAGGCAAAATCTTTAAAGCAGTTAGTAAAAGCAAACTCAAAAAAAAAAGGAAAATATGATGTACTAAATGAACTGTTAGGAACTCTAAACACAGAAATGGAAACTAAAAGACAAAATAAAAACAATAACAATAAGAATAAGAATAGAGAAAGCTAGAATGAAAACGAACTAAACTGAAATTTTGTAAGTCCACTATACACACTCAACCAAAAAGCTGGAGACAGACACATCAGTGAACATACAGACACTAACAGAGATGCCAGATCCAAACAGCAGAAAGAACACCTAGAGTCCCAACCCTTGGAAGGTGAGGCAGAAGGATTACTAGGAGTCCAAGGCCAAGCAGGGCTACATCACAAGACCCTGTCTCAAAAAGAAAACAAGACAAGGAACAAAGCTGAATAAAACGTGAAGAAAGCCTAGGAGACTTAACAATATCTAAATGCTCAAGACACAGATCACTCCGATTACGGAAAGAGGTGGACCTCGTGAGATGGCTCAGTGGGTAGAGGCCCTAACTACACCATCAGAGCAACCTGAGTTCTATCCTTCAAGTCCATATAGATGTGAAAAGAGAGAACCGACTCCTCCAAATTGTGCTCTGACCTACACACATGCACACACACACACACAAACACATGCCAGGAATAAACTCATAATAATAGAAAATTAATTTATTAAGAAAATTTTAAAAGGCCAGGTATAGTAGCACATACCTTTAGTTCCAGCACTCAGAAGGTAGAGGCAGGTGAATCTCTGTGAGGTTGAGGCCAGCCTGGTCTACACAGAAAAGTTCCAGGCCAGCCTGGTCTATACAGAAGAGTTCCAGGCCAGCCTGGTCTACACAGAAAGAGTTCCAGGCCAGCCT
>LOEQ01000138.1:401141-411358 GCA_001685075.1 Bramus lutescens | reverse complement strand
ACAATTATCACATGTACTCACTCATAGGTGGTTTTTAAACATAACGCAAAGAAAATCAGCCTACAAGCCATGATCCCAGAGAACTTAAACAACCATGAGGACACTAATAGAGACTTACATAGATCTAATCTACATGGCAAATAGGAAGTAGAAAAAGACAAGATCTCCTGAGTAAATTGGGAGCATGGGATGTAGGGTTGAAGGGGGAGGGGAGAGGCAGGGAAGGGAGCAGAGTAAAATGTAGAGATCAATAAAAATCATTAAGAAAAAAAGAAAAAGATGCATTAAACACAAGGGCATTAGGTTGACTGAGTCACATTCTCAAAATGGGACAGAGACCCACTGGAGAGAGCGCATCGTGGAGGATGGCAAAAGGAAATGCTTCGGTGTGATGGGATCTGATTGCAGTGGAAATAAATACCATGAATTTATACAGCTATAAAAATGTATTGGTAATAGTCATCAAAATTTCTAAAATCAAGCTCCAGAAAGGTGTGGTAGAAGAACTGACAACTATTGCTTCTGTTGCTCCCATATCCGCCATAAGTGCTTCCTCTTCCAAGCCACTCTGTTTCCCATGGATTTCTCCATCTCTTAAAATTGGCCAAAGATCATTATCTGGGAAACATGCCTTGTAAAATTGTAACAAAGGGTCCATATTTCTATTCTTAGAAGGGGCCCGTTTCCCTGCATCTCATCCATTTGCAACCAGCTTGTCTTTTCATCTTTCATGTTTTTCCGGCACAAAACTTTTTCACTTGGGAACAAGGAATGTGGCTATGTCCCAGAGATAACGTCCACAGAGTCCTGGGAACCATCAGGCCATATATCCAACACAGCACAAGCAGGTGCTCCATCCTTCTCCAGAGGGAAAACTTGGAAGACGTGTGTTCTCACAGCTCAATTATTTTAGGTGTTTAATGACAGAAACCCTGAAAGTTTCGTGTGTGACTCTGAGGACCTGGAAACAGCCTGTTTCTCAAGATTCCAAATAGATCCTATCAAACAGACATAAAAGGCTGCTGGGAATTCTAGATCCAGACCTCTGGTCTCAAGAGAAGAACACCAAGTGAAGGCTCTCAGCTATTTTATGCATCTGTGATAATTTATGCTACACTGGCTTCTCTGGCCTCAGGAAGCCCTGTGGGACATTATTTATGGCAGCTGCAGGCAGCTGCAAGGCTATGAACTGGAAGAACTGGGGAGGAAGCAAGCCAAGCACCCTGCTTTATCTCCCTGTGTACTTCCTTGCCTCCCCTTGCTGTGCTGGGGTGTCACCCAGTGAGTGAGATTTTTACAAGCAAGCCATTCATCAGAGCTCCTAATTAGGAAGTTGGAAGGTGGGCTGCTGGAACCCGTCTTGCCATCTTCCAACACCTCATCAACCTCATCACAGGTCTTGTGGAGGGCGGGAGGCTCAGGAGCAACTTCGAGGGATCATTCCTTATGCTCAAACAGAAAAACAAACAGTAGCACTTTGCTTTAAGAAATGACCCACACCCGCACCTCTTTTGACCACAAGAGTTGTGCCAGGTCATGAACCAAACAGGAAGGCCACAACAAGATGAGGAAGAAGTACCAGACTTTCCTAAATGTAGGAACATCCATGTTTATCCAAAGGAAAGGAGAGAAAGCAAGAGAAGTGGCCCATTTTCCATAGGCCTTTTAGTAAGGATGACGTCCCAACTGCTCCCTGCATGAGACGCCTACAAAAGCTACACATTTTGTGAATTTTGAAATGAGACCAAGTATTCCTTTTTTCCTTTTCTTTTACTCAACTGAAAAGAGAGAGAGAGAGAGAGAGAGAGAGAGAGAGAGAGAGAGAGTGTGTGTGTAAAGCCTGCATTTTAAATACATAAATAAACCTTGGGGATATAGGTCACATTGAAGCCATGTCCATTTATCCCATGACTGGTGAACCCAAACATGAAACTATTCACCCAACCAAACTTTTCTTCCCCCGCCCCAAGTCTGACTTCTGTATTCTAGAAATGGAGGAAGAAATGAGACTTTACTGAAACAAGCTCCTGGTAAGAATGGAAGGAAATAGGCCCAAAAGGTCTTACAAGGCCCTGGATAACATTCCAAACTAGATTTTATCTGACTCCATGACACTCCTGCTTGCCCACAGGGACCAAGGTCCCTTCCTTTGTTGATCACCTGTTAAAAGAAAGGTATAGAGTGGGCTGGCAAGATAGCTCAGTGGGTAAAGTCACTTGCTGCTAAGCCAAGAGCCAAGATCTGTAAATGGAGAAGATTCAGGACAAAGGGTCACTTCTAGGAGTAGAAATATGAACCTTCTACTGTAATTTCACGAGACATGTTTCCCAGCTAGTGATCTTTGGCCAGTTTTAAGATATAGAGAAATCCATGGAAAATGGAGAGGGTCTTGAAAGAGGGGTGTAAGGGAGGAAACTTATGGGGTGTTGTTAAGCAGTAATAGCAATTTCTGTCATTTCTTCTACCCTACATTTAAAAAAAGAATAGACCCCAGAACCCACATGGTGGAACAAAGAACTAACCTCTGCAAGTTTTCTCTGATCTCTGTGCATACAGGCATAGGCATACACAAACTCGCTAAATAAGTAAGTAAAATGCAATAGAAATACTTTTACAGAAAGATTTGAAACTAGTTTTTAAAATCAAATGAACCACTAAGAAGCTAAAAGATGGCTTCTCAGCCATACCTGTTTCATTCGGTCTAAAGCAAAGTTAGCAGAGTTCTGTTATTTCTGTTTCTGGATCTCTCCAGAAGTTTCTAATAGGCCCCTTTGAAGAGGATGTCTGCTGTGGGACAATGGTCTGTACCCTGTCACTTGTATTTTAAATATACGCTGATAGGCTAGTAGTCAAGCAGGAAGTATAGGCAGGGCGACCAGGCAGGAAGTAGAGGCAGGGCAATGAGAATTCTGGGAAGACGGAAGTTTCAGTCTGCAGTCATTACCCAGACACAGAGCAAGCAAGATATAACTGCCTCACCGAAAAAGGTAGCAAGCCACATGGCTAACACAGACAAGTATTATGGGCTAATATAAATTATAAGAGTTAATAAGAAGCCTGAGATACTAGGCCAATCAGTTTATAATTAATGTAGACCTCTGTGTGTTTATTTGGGACTAAATGGCTATGGGACCTGGTGGGACAGAAACTTCAGTACTTCAGTCAACAGATGCCAAACATGGCAGAAACACCCAGACATTTTATTTCATTTTCTCAAAAACTCATGGTGCACTTGGGCATATTGCTAGACAAGCAAGAATACTAATATATGATGGAGATATTGACATAATAGGCTGAGAGCATGCACACAAACCATAGGTCGCCCCACTGGAGAACTATGGAACGATACAGGCCCATGTCCTCCTCGTCTTCCATAATCGCTTTAGGTTGGCCTTCTTCCTCAGTGTCCATAAGGGCCTCTTCTAGCCATCGTGGATAGCTGTAGTTGTTCCCATGCCTTCAAGGAAACTTCAAGACTGATTCCCAACCTGCATCTGAGCTTCTGTAGAGAGCTGTGGGACAGTTGGTTCAACCGCCCACTGAACACCGACTGATGGGTAATAAACCACCTGCTTTCCTTCGGTTCCTATCTGTTTCCCTTCCCATACTGACGAGGAAGATTCTGAACCCCTAAGTACAAAATGGTTCCTGTGCTGTTTTCTCAGTCTTGGGAGGCCAGAGAATCAGCATATCATATAGACATGCCCACTCAACCCTGGGTTGGGAGAACAGGCATGGGTAAGGGCACTCCTTGCTGGTGGGGATGATAGGAAGCCATTTTCAGAAGACAGGAAGGGGCTGTCTAAGGTTAGAGAGACTGATCACAGGATCCTCCAAGGATTCCCAGGGGCTTTTAGTACTTACACTTTCTGTAATTGTTTGTAAGAACTGCTTTGTGTTTACAAGATATTGTTGCAAAACATCTATAAACTTTGTTTAAGAATTCATGGTATCCTATAGCCCGAACTGGCCATCTCCTGTTACGGGATATTTGTACACTGTGTGAAGATATATTGTTGTGATTGGTGTAATAAAAAGNAAAAGCTGAACAGCAGCCATTAGCTAGGCAGGAGAGATAGGCAGGAATCTGGGCAGAGAGAGAAAGAGGAGGTAACAGAGAAGAACAGGAGACACCAAGACCCAGAACAAGTCAAACACACAGAAAAGGAGAGAGGTCAAAAGCCAGGTGGCAGAACATAGATTAATATAAATGGGTTAATTTAAGTTATAAGAGCTAGTTGAGAAAAGCCTAAGCTAAAAGCCAAGCTTTCATAATTAATATAAGTCTCCGTGTGATTATTTGAGGGCTGTCCCAACGGAAAAGTGTGATGACAATCTCCTGTGATCAGATTGGTGACTGTACCAACTGTCATCAGAGAGCCTTCATCCAGTAGCTGATGAAAACAGATGCAGAGATCCACAGTCAAACACAGGGCTGAGCTCGGGGAAATCCTGCTGAAGAGAGGGAGGAAGGATTGTAGGAGTCAGAGGGGTCAAGGACACCACAAGAAAACCCACAGATTCAACTAACTTGGCTCACAGGAACTCACAGAGTCTGAACCAACAACCAGGGAGACTTACCCCTTTCTGAACAGAAACAGAGGAGTGGATGGGGGCATGGCAGAGATGAGCAGGAAGGGAATGGGTGGAGAGGAAGAAGGGGAAACTGCTGTCGGGATTAAAATGAATAAATTTTTAAAAAAAGATTAAGAAACTAAAATGAAAAAAAAAATCCATGGATTCACTTTCACTGAGAAAAAAAATAATTCATGGTATCAGTTGGGCTTGTTGGCAGGGGATTATAATCCCAGCTATTTATGAGGCTGATGCAGTAGGGTCAAAAGGTGCAAGGCTTACCTGCTACTCAGAGTGAGTTCAAAGCTATCCTGGGTAACTTGGAGAGTCCCTGTCTCAACAATTAAAAGTAAAAAAGGAGACTGGGGAGCTGACAGCAGTTGTGGCTGCCTGCTGAAGACCTGCACAGGATCAAGTCAGTCAAAAATCCAGCACGAAGAGGGGAGAGGCTCGTAAGCTACTGACAGCCAATGGATTCTGGAGAAGGAAGACTCGATTTTCTTTAAATTTATTTATTTTTATTTTACTGGTGTTTTTCCTGTGTGAGGGTCTTGGATCCTAAAGTTATAGACAGTTGTGAGCTGCCATGTGGCTGCTGGGAATTGAACCCAGGTTCTCTGGAAGAGCAATCTGTGTCCTTAACTGCTAAGCCATCTCTCCAGGCCTATCAGTTCTCTTTAATGGCTCACCTCTGGTAGATGGGCCATGATCCAATCAATGGGTGGCTCCACACACTATCAGTATGTAGGCAGTGCAAACTGGATTCCCTGGGTTAGGCAGACAGACAGACAGAGAGAGAGGAGAAAGAAAAACAAACACAAAGTTGGAAGGAGATAGGAAGTGGGAGTAGATCTGGGAGGAATTGGGCAAGGGATGAGGATAAATATAATCAAAATGTATTGTATGAAATTCTCAAATTAATAAATCACTACATTAAAAAAATATTCCATTGCTGGGTGTGGTGGTACATGCCTTTAATCCTAGTACTTGGGAGGCATAGGCAGGCAGGTCCCTGTAAGTTTGAGGCCAACCTGGTCTACATAGTGAATTGTAGGATAGCCAGAGCTACATAGTAAGACCCTGTCTTAAAACAAACAAAAAATACTCAGACTGTTTTAGACAACAGTCTTCTGGGAGAAACTGATATTCAGCCATCTCTGAGTCTTCCACCACCTCCAGCTGAAGCCAATGATAATGGCTCAGACCTCCTGGAAATTTTATAGAGGATTATAAAACAAGCAAACAAAATAAGGAACAGCCATTTCCTCATGCTCTTATTTAGGCTCTGAAATCTAGACATAATGCAATCATCAGCCTCCTTAACATTTCTCTTATGAATGAGGAAACACATTTATAGCTTCTTTCCCCCCCCCTCCTCCTTCCACACTGGGAAAGACATCAAACCCAGAGCCCCGAGCATGCTAGGCAAGCTCTTCGCCAACGAGCCACACCTCCAGTCCTTTGTTTACAGTTTTCAGAAAGAAAACATCCAAAAAGTATAGGGGAAGGACCATCATCACAAAATGATTGCTCCTGTCTGAAAGGATGTTCCTCCTTGGGTCTGTACTACTGGGTGTCCCCAGACCATCTTGGTTCTGGCACCATCAGCGGGCAGCTGCTTTATTCAAGTCTTATGTATTCAAGTCAAATTCCAACTCTGCTAACTAATGAAACCTCTGTGTCAGAACCCTCCTACCTGCTTTGGCTTTCCAGTCTAAGCTATATGACTGGTTTACAATAAAGTTGCCAGATGTGTAGGGCTGACATTCTTAGGCTTACAGATATGGCCACTCCTTTGTCAACTTGTTTCAGCCCCTTTGGAGGTCATTGTGAGGATCTCAAAAACGTATTTTACACTGTTGATCTGCTAATGCCTTCATCAAGCAGCCATTATAACTGTATGTGAACACACACACACACACACACACACACACACTTAACACAGTAAGAATTAGAGCACATTTATTGATGGTGATTGAAGCACGATTAAATGAAAACTCAGGGCCAGAAATCAGGGTTCAACCGGAAGATCCGAAAAGCAAAACAGCCAACCACTGGCTCTTAACCTCCACCTCAGTCTGAAATGACGATCCTGCCTCCTGGAATCTCAGGAGACCACCACGTGAGAGCTGTCTAGCCCCATTTTATATTCCTCTCTAGGACTGGGATTAAAGGTGTGTGTTACCATAACCTGGTCTGTCAGGCTGACCAGTAGGACTGTTTTACTCTCAGATCTTCAGACCGTCTTTATTTATTAAAATACAATTGAAATGCCACTCCGGGTGTTGATGATTCTTCTCACAATGTTTCCCCCAAACACCAACAAGCTGTGGCTCTATCGCCATGCAGCTCCAGTTCTGGGCTGGAAGTCAGCATAATGTGCTCTTTGTCCTGACTTTGCTAGTTCAGACCTCAAGATCTTGATTTGCACGCCAAGTCAGAAGAACAGAGAATCAGCCTTGATCCACAGGAATTTTATTTCCTTGGAGGCCCCCAGACCTCATGAAACAGTGGTTTTCAAATATCTTGGCTAACACTATGGGATGGGAATGAGAGACAGTCTTTATATTTGTGAACGATAAATGGCTGAGGGGAGCATTATATGATGTGCAAGATTCCTTTTCTAGAAATTTGTGTGTGGAACTAAATTTTCTTTGGTTTGTTTTACCAGTCAACTTTAAGGAGAAATTCACCTTTTTCTTTCATTTTTTTCCTTCAGGGACTACCCCCGGGAAATTAAGGTGTGCCCCTCACCCCATTCCACTCAGGCAAAACCTAATTTGCTTTCTGGAGGGCTGAGCAGCCTCCTTCTCTTGCCGCTTACTCCCCTCTCCCCATTTCTGCTCTTAGAAAGAACCTGCATTTTTGGTGGCTGAGGCCACTGCTTTGTGAAGAAGCAGAAGCAGCCAGATTCAATAGGGTGGCTGAAATTCTTTACAAGGTCAAGGCTTAGGAGTTTCCGTGTATAGTGTTTGAACATCTGTGCCCTGTTGGCACACCATGTGCTGAACAGGAATGGAGAATAACTGTGAAGCCACAAAACTTTCAGAGTAATGCCAGGGGCTTCTACACAGTCCCTGGGCCTGTAGAAAAGCTCCAGGAAAGACATCACTGGTCCTCTGGGGCAGAAATGCCCAACAGGCAGCCAAGAAAAACCACTCACAAATAGCAGTAAATACCCCCAACACTTCTCCATGTCACTCATGTGGCCTGTAGCACTCTAGTATCCCATGGAAACAAAGCATTGTAAGAAATGAAACCTGGAGGCCGGGTAGTGCACACCTTTAATCCCAGCACTCAGGAGGTAGAGGCAGGCGGATCTCTGTGAGTTCGAGACCAGCCTGGTCTACAGAGCAAGTTCTAGGACAGGCTCCAAAGCTAAACAGAGAAACCCTGTTTCTAAAAACAAACAACAAAGAAATGGAACCTGGGGGCTGAAGAGATGGCTCAGTAGTTAAAAGGCACTTGCTGCTCTTGGGGAGGATCTGAGTTCAAGTACATCACCAAGATCAGGCAGCCCACAACCATGTTAACTCCAGTTCCAGAAACCCTGAGACTTTCTTCTGCCATTTGAGGCTACCTGTCCACAGACACACAGAGGCACATGAAATAAAAATAAAAAAGCAAATTCAGAAAAAGAGAAAGCTAAAACAGAGAAAAACTACAGACTGATATTGTTCATGAATATAGATGCAAAAAAACTTGATTAAATATTAGCAACTTTATTCTAACAATATGTTTAAAAAGATCATCATGGTATATTCACCTAATAGAAAACTATTCAGCAATAACAAAGAACAAAATACCAATATCCATAACAGCATTCACAAAACACAAAAATATTAATACTACACTAAGCCAAAGAAACTGGATTTAAAAGTATATATGGAAAAATAGGGATATGTTGCTCTGTGTCCACGCAGCCCCGGAGATGACGAATCAAGTGACAGTTAGCAGAACCAACAGTGCCTGAGGTGGGAAGAGGAACAAGGGGCAAGGGTGACCAGGACCGTGAGTGGGAAGTGTCACTGACCACAGTGATTCCACAGAGGCTTACCCTTTCCAAAGCCATCAAAATGGAAGTAAGCATAGATGCTGTTGATTACATGTAAACTGCCTAAAAATTTATACTAAAACTCTTGAATTAAGGGCTGGGTTCCTAACACAGTGGTGGGGCGCATGCCTAGGATATATGAGGCTGTGGGCTTGCTCTCCAGCACCATCAAAAACCAAACCAAAACAACAACAAAAAAACCTTGGAAACCAAGCTTGTGTAATGGGGGCCTGGCATTTAAAAATACTACAATATTCAATGCAATTATCTTGAAGAAATCAAACCACTAAAGCAAAAACTTACTTCCCAACACCAGGATTCTCTGATGTGACCACATAAGAAAGGTATGAACACCATAAAATAATTAACTAAACCATGAGAACTTTGATATAACCAATAACTACCTGGAAGGGACATTACATCAAAACTCCACAGGCATAAAACTGGGAAAGGTAAAAGGGTCTGTCCCACAGCACGAGGACCTGAGTTCAGAGCCTTAGGACCTACACAAAAAAACCAGGTACAGGGGTGTGCACCTGTAAGTCGAACTGGGGTCAGGAGTTGGGGAAGGGACACAGGATTCCTTGGGTTTTCAGAACAACCAGCCTAGCTGAAGACTGGGGAGCTTCAGCTTCGGTGACATATCTTGTCTCACTGGAGATCAAGAAGACCTGATAGCAACACACACACACACACATCTGTTCACTCAAGTATACCCACATATAAAAGTGTGAACAAACACATTCCACAAGCATGATGTCCTTTGATGGCCCCTAAGAACTTAGACTTCACGGAGTAAAGAGACCTTTTCTATTTTTTTATTGTTTTTATTGAGCTATATATTTTTCATCACTCCCCTCCCTTCCTCTCCCCTCCCCTTCTACACTCTCTCACAATCCCCACACTCCCAATTTACTCAGGAGATCTTGTCTTTTTCTACTTCTCATGTAGATTAGATCCATGTATGTCTCTCTTAGGTTCCTCATTGTTGTCTAGGTNCTGGGATTATGATTTGTAGGCTGGTTTTTCTTTGCTTTATGTCTAAAAGCCACTATGAGTAAGTCCATATGATATTTGTCTTTCTGGATCTGGGTTACCTCACTCAATATGATATTTTCTAAATCCATCTACTTGCCCACAAATTTCAAGGTGCATTTCTTTTCTGCTGTGTAGTACTCTATTGTGTAAATGTACATCTTCTTTATCCATTTTTTGGTCAAGGGGCATCTAGGTTGTTTCCAGGTTCTGGCTATAACAAACAATGCTGCTATGAACACAGTTGAGTATATATCCTTGTAATATGGTTGATCATCCTTTGGGTATATACCCAAAAGTAGTATTGCTGGATCCCGAGGTAGGTTGTTTCCTTATTTTCTTAGAATTCACCATACTGATTTCCAAAGCAGCTGTACCGGTTTTCACTCTTACCAGTAATGGAGGAGTGTTCCCTTTAGCCCACATCTTCTCCAGCATAAGTTGTCATCAGTGTGTTTGATCTTGGCCATCTTGACAAGTGTAAGATGGAATCTCAGAGTTGTTTTGATTTGCACTTCTCTGATGACTAAGGATGTTGAACATTTCCTTAAGT
>LOEQ01000138.1:378578-392251 GCA_001685075.1 Bramus lutescens | reverse complement strand
AATTTGTGTGTTGTTATTTCTGGGTATAAGCTAGCCGTGAGGGAGCTGGGCGGGATGAAAAACAGGCCCGCTCCTCCCATTCACTACAGGGTTTATTTTATCTTCTAGGTTACAGTCCATCATCCAGGAAAGTTAAGGCAGGAAGCCATGGAGGGATGGAGGGATGCTGCTTACTGGCTTGCTCACGCTGCCTTGCTCAGCCTGCTTTCTTATATATCCCAGATCTGCCAGCCAAAGGAGTGAGTTACCACACTCATTTTATTGAAGATCTGGGAATCTACATGCCATGCGGCTGGGGACTTCTCAGGAAGAACCTTGAGTCTTGGACAAAGGAACACAAAGCATACATTCTTTATGTTCTGATATTCCACCATATTGGTTTTTATGCTGCATTCCAACTATCAACTATCCAACAACAACCTTTTCTTTCTTTTTTTTTTTCGAGACTGGGCCCTACTATGTACCCTGCCTGGCTAGGCACTGACTAAATAGGCCAGACTGACCATGAACTCACAGAAATCAACCTGTTTCTGCCTTCTGATAGCTGGAAATAAAAGTGGGCATCACAATGCCCACCTAACAAAAAACTTTTTTTGAAAGACTCAATTAGAATCTTCTTTCCATACATTTCCAAAGCCCTAGTAACCCCCAGTATTTTAATGACTGCATGCCTTACACATTAGGAAAGCTTTACTTATGAATATAAGAAATGTTTTTCTTATATTAAGACATCTTATTTCTAGAAGTACTTAGAATGCATGATAGTTAATAAATACTACATGAGCAACTGATTAAAAACAGAGGACATAAAGTTTTACTTCCACCATGTGATTTATTTTTCCTTTAAAAATGTGCTTATTTTCAGGCTTGGTGGTAAATACCTTTAATGCCAGCATTCAGGAAATGGAGACAGGTGGATCTCTGAGTTCAAGGACACAGTGGGCTACATAGCAAGTTCCAGGTCAATCAGAACTACACTAAGACTCGAGCTTACCAAATAGTAATAACAATAATGATTATTACTTATTTAGAATTTTTGAGGCAGGGTCTCGCTATGTAGACCAGCCAGGCCTGGAGCTCACCATGGAGGATGGACTGGCCTCAAACTCATAATCTTCCTGTATGTCCCTCTCAAGTACTGGGATTATAGATGTATCCTACCATGCCCAGACAAAGTCAGGATTTAAACGTTAAAAAAAAAATTAATGGACGATTAAAAGAAAAACTTAGCTTATAGAAGGGAATATAAGCATACTTGAAAGTAGAAAGTGGGTGCAGTGAGGGTAGTGGGGACACTGGGGCAGTGGGGGGAGGGGGCATGGGGGCAGTGAATATAGTGGAGGCAGTGCAGGGGTACAGTGTTTGACTGGCATTCATGAGGTCTTGAATTTGATCTTCCTTGCATCAGAAAAACGAATTAAGTTACTTCAATAGAAAATTGATGTTTGCTTGTTTTAGTGGTACTGGGGAGCAAACCTTAGACACATGTGTGACAGTGCTCCACAGCTAACCTACATCCCTAGGCTCAATGTTCAAATTGTTACTGAGAAAAAATTTTACAAAAACCAATGACAATGGCTCTAGTTCAGAAGCGATGATAGTGCCTATGACACAAAGGGAGTCTTTTTCTTTATAGAGACAGATTTTCAACTCAGCAAGATGTAGACAAAATAATAGTTTTAAAAATGATCAAACTTACTTGTACAGGGAATGCTTAGAGGAAAAACTATCATTATTGTTTAGGAAGGTTGGAACCTGGGGCAGGTGGTTCTCTATTGCTGCCACCTTGCCTAATCGCCCCCCCAAAAAAAGAGATAAGAGAGACAAGGTTGGAAGCCCACCTTAGGGAAATATTAATTTAAATATTAAAGTTGCCATAGGGCTGGTAGGATTAGAGGTTTGGAGGTGCCTGTGTTTATGATGGGGCCAGCAGCCGGGCACTCCAACCCACCCTGCTGAAGTCTGAGATGGAATAGCCTTTCCCTGGCACTATTTGTTGTCTCTCAAAACTGTGTCTGTCCAATTGCTTTAATCTCAGAAGACAAGCTATCATAAAAACACAGGATTTACACATAATCATCAGATACTACAAGCACTGTTTGCAATAAAGCAAAGTAAACATTCAAATTTTATTAATTGTGGGTTGATTAAATATATTAGCATAGTCACACAACCAAATAGTAAAGAATGACTTTTACATAAATCTAAATGCATTGAAAGGGCAACTTCTCCAATGTGCCAAGCGAAAACCAGCAAGCTGTAAAAAAAGGTGCATAGAAAGATGCTTCTATTTGTATAAGAAAAAGGGGGAGGGGCTTGGTGGTACAGGCCTTTAAACAACACTTGGGAGGTGGAGGCAGGTGGATCTCTATGAGTTGGAGATCAGCCTTGTCTACATATGGAGATCCAGTCTAAAGAAAGAAAAAAGCTGCAGCTGTACGCCAGTCTGCTCACAGGGTCTTCCTGGAAAAATACACAAAATGTTGTTACTGTGGTTTCCATCTGGAAACAATCTTGTTTGAAATTTTTACTGTGATTGTGAATTTCTTCAGTAATAAAAAAGTATAGTTAAAGTATAAAAAGCCACAGGCTGCTTCCTCAGAAATTCCTCAAATGGAGAAAATTAAACTCAAAATGTTAGAATTTAGCACTTCCTCCTGAGAATGCACTTTTGAAGGAGAGAGAGGGAGAAGGGGGGAGAGAGAAGGAGAGATAGCCAACAAAATTACGAGTCTCTGGGAGGAAACTTTGAGATCTGGGTATTATGAAGGACTATATTGGAACCGGCCGGGTTTGGGCATGGAAGGTGTACCGGAACCTCGAACTCTCGTCCCACTCTCTCCCTGACCTTACTTGCAACAGCAGCAAGGATGGGGGGAAGGGGGCATCAAACAGATGCAGGGACCTGGGGGTCAGGATGTTGGCAGCCAGAGCCCACCCGGGGCGCTGGAAGCCAATTGCGAGTGATTTAGGAAATCGCCAGCCTGGGGCTGCGGGCAGGAAAGCCGTGATTAAGGGCAAGGAGAAGGGAGGAACACATTTGGACTCAGGCCGGAAGGGGGCAGGAAGCTGTGCTCATAAAACAATCTGACAATTACGTGTCAGTGGAGGAGAAGGGCTCTGGAAATTAGTGGCTGCCTCGGGCAGCAATGATCTACGAGAGGAAATTCTATTTGGTGCCAGGTGTTTGTCCCTCCACTTTTGGGTTCAGTTTGGGACTATGGATTTTATGCTCACGCGCTACAGGAAGTGATTCCAGAGAGCCTTTATAAAAACTCCCCACTCCTCACAGCCCTGGTCCAGCATACCATACCATAGGGCCCCACCCCCATCATTGCTGACCCAGCCAGGTGCTCACCTGCAAAACTCTTCAGTATGCCTAGGCCCAGACAGGTGAGTGGCCAAAGATGGCAGAGCAAGAATTAGAACCAAGATGTTGTGTCTCCAAAGCTTCACATTCCCAGGGTCCTTTTTGTCTGGATCCGAAGGGAAGGGCTTTCTAAGCAGCCTGTTATCCCAAACCAGGAGCTTCTTCACCTTGTCTGTGAGCCCTGCAAGACCCATCCCTGCTCCTGAAGCTCACTGGGGGATGTGAGATGCAGTTCAGATCCACCTGCAAGTCTCTCCTGGACCTTGGCATGACTCCTTTTGGGTTTGCCTCAGGCAGACACGTTCTCTCAAACCTTCAGGACCAGGAGTATTCCCAGCTACACATTTGACCCAGTCCTAATGAGATCCTGCCCTTCCTCTTGCCTCCCACCCTAGCCAGGGAGATCCTCTGTATGGCAGGAGATGTTCAGAGGCCCATAAGAGAATCTGAAGGTCCTGGAGGTGTCTGAGAGGCCGCAGAGGTGCTCCAGTGTCTTGACTGTGTTGAGCACTACTTGTGAGACTTTGACAAGTCACTTCACCATTCTGAGGCATTCTGAGGTAAAGAGGGGCTGTCATGAGGAGCAAATGACAGTGTGGCCCAGACTTCAGTGCCCTGTCTAGATGGCAGGAGCATCCAGATAGCCTTGCTTTGCTCTCAGAAATCAGCAAGTCCTTTTCCCTTAGTGGAGTTCTCCCAAGAGGAGGGGAGCACAGGGCTTCCACCTACCCCATCTACCGTGCCTCCAGCTCACTTGACTCTCATTCAGGGAGCTCCATCTGCTAACATAATGCTTTCTGTTAGATTTTTATAGGCGTAGGTGATCTCCTTAGCCACTCAATTACTGCACATTTACTAAAGACTCGTGACAAAGACAAGCAATGTACACAAGACCTCCAGAGCTAGAATTCCAAGCTCAGATTCTATCTTTGTAGTTGTGGTGTTACTTGACACCACCGAATCTTATTTCCACATCTAGAAAACTCAGAACAACAAAGATAGATATTCAGACTATTCATCTATCTATCTATCAGAATAATATATAGTTACTATGTATTAGTTTTGGGTAATGATTGAGTGACAGCTGTTATTGATTTTTTATTGTTGTTATACTAAAATGGGAGCAACCAACTTGATAATTATTCACTTACAAATGAACAAGCACGCACAGAGTCATTAGAAACAGATAGGGTTAAATATAGCGAGTGTCTATGTGCCCATTACAGGAAACATTTTGATGAAACAGAAACTGGAGTAGTGAGTAGAACCTATGAGGAGCCATCAAGAGTCCTTTTTGTAAATGTCATTGAGAAACAAATGCCTGGTGGGTGAGGAGCACAGAAGATGGCTGTAGGTGGAAGGAAACCTGAAAGGCCTAAGCTGTGGAGTTTCTGTTAACTGGAACCATAAAAAAAAAAAAAACTAGTACATTTCTTTCCAGAGACTTCTCAGGAGTGAGGACACACTTTTATTCCTTAGGCAACTCCTTTCTAATGTCTGCCGCTACATGAAAAGACTTCTTGGTAATGTGTACCGCCTCTGTGCCCTGGCATCTTTGCCAAATACAGAGATTTCCATCAGTCCCTACATTGACAATAGTTCTTCGAAACAATATTTCATATACAATTGAGCATTCATTCTTCATGTTTCCTACTACCTTGATCATAAAGTTTTCTTGTTTTTTACTAATCACAGCCCTACCCTGTGTCTTCAACACATGATTCAAATAAGTTCTTGATTCCATACAGATCTTCATTAGAGTCTCCCATGCTGATTGAATTCACCAACAATCCAGTGAGGCATTCAAATAAAATACACAAAGGGCCAGAAGGGGGCAGTGATGGGGCAGGGCTTGCTGGAGAAATACAAATGCTGGCAGTTATCCTAGATGGCTGCAGGACATGCAGAAAACATTTTGATTGAGCCCAGGAGAGGGGGCTACCTCCTTCCAAGACAGATGCTCCAGGAAAGCCTGGCAGGGTCTGTCACCTGAAGGAGGCTGGAGCCAGGGCTCCTAGACAGCCCTTGCAGCACAGCTGACAACAGGCCACGTGCATGAACCTCCTCTGGTACAAAGGGCTCCTCTTCTCATCTAGATGGGCAGCAGGCAGGAGTCTAAGGAGCATGAGAATGGCAGAACAGATGCGGAGAGGACACAAAGATGGACTTCAGACGAGGATTCTTGCTCCCTTCCTCGCTGACACAACACCGCTGGGCTTCGGCAATGGAAACCCTCCATCACCTATGCCACTCCCAAGGCATGCCCTTCACCTGTTTTGTTGTTGTTTTGTGTTTGTTTGTTTGTTTGTTTCAAAAATTCAGAGCTGGGGGGTAGAGAGCACAGGTTTCGCCTGAGTCCTAACTTCTTACTTTCTCCAAATCCGACACCCTCCCCAAACTCTGTGGTATGTCTACAAGAGTGGTGTGTCCTCTCTTTGTGACATTCCTGATGCTTCTTCCCCAAAGAGCCTCAGCTACTCCCCTCACTCCTCAAGATTATTTACTTTCTGTCCATACCGCAGTTGGCATTAATCATGACTGTCTTTGTAACAATACGAGGGAAGTTCTGCCCAAAATGCACACACGATGTAGAACCCCTGAAGCTGAGTACCCACCTCCTTCTCATTTGTCTTTCGAAAGGTCACGTGTCCTGCTCTTTCTGAACAGAAACTGAAATAAATTAGAGGTGTGAGTAAGAAGAGAATGCCTAGCTGTGGTCCACTTAGGAATCTGAGCTAAAAGCAGCGTGGGCTGTGCTGCCCGAGGAGTAAATGCAGAAGGGACTACTGATACGGTTCAATGTGCATATACTAGCAAATGCAGCTCTGGGTGCGCCTCCTACATGCGCCCTGGCAGCCGCCTTGACTGTAAGATGGATCTGCTGCAGCAATGTTTCTAGCAACAAAACTGCCAGCAAATGTCTACTCATGGGAAAGTGGCTAAATAAATGTTGATACATCTACTTACAGTGGAATACTATAGATTCACATAGTAGTGCAGTCAGCACATTTATATTATTTTAGAAATATCGCTACAATTATAATTAAAATTAAAAAGCAATGGAGTGTGGTGGTATACACCCGTAATCCCAGAACTAGAGGTCGAAGGAAGGCCATTGAAAGTTCGGGGTCTGCCTGATCTACATAGTGAGTTCCAAGGTCGAAGCAAGTCCTTGTCTCAAAGCAAAATGTAAAATATATATTTGTGGTCCTAAAGATCAAACACACAGTCTTGTACATACATGCTAGGCAAGTGCTCTATCGTTGAGCCATACACACCCAACAAAAGACATTATAATATGCAGCATACTCTCATTTATATGATATGATTAAGATTTTCCATAGATGATAAATGTTATATAAAATGGAATGTGTTTTGAAAAAGGGGCTTTACACACATGAAGATTTTTCCAGCAGACATCCTGAAAGCTGGAATCTGCACTGCTGGAATCTTCTACCCGTTTTACTTCTGTAATAACACAAAGCAGCGTCAAGGAGTGGAAGGCACCTCCCTCAGCTGCCAAGAAGAGACTCTGTTGCATCTGTTCATCCTTGTCTGGCTTTGTCTAGCTTCCAAAAGACAGAAACACAAATACAGAGGACAGCGATGTGTACAGGGACAAGTTCCTGGCGTAGAGGGAGCTTGTGGGCTCAGGTCACACTAGCCATTCAAACACCCTTCACCTGACGGAGACTAGAACAGACTTCCTGGAAGAAGCTGCAGGATCTTGGGGCAACTAGAAGTTCTAGGGCTTTGTGGGTAGGGGTGGGTACAATGCTCCCAGTAGCTGAGAATGACACCATGGAACACAGCACTGTATGCCCTCAAGGGGAAGTTAGCCAGCTGAGTTAGCTAAGATTAGGGTCATCTGTGAAGATCTGCAACCCTCAAATGAAGCAAAATGAATAAATAAATGTTCCTTTTTCCCCCCTCGCAGGAAAGGCCTTGGTAACAGTTGGGATGATGACTTCGCCTAATCTCTGGGTACTCCATCATTTGTAAGTTCAACTGAAAAAGTGTGTCTGTGTTTCAGACATCAGGACAGAGGAAGAGTAAAGTACACACTCAAGGTCTCTTCAGAAGGGGCTGCTACTAGGCAAATTCATCTACTCACATGGGTCAGAAACCAGCCTCAGCCTACCTAGCTGCTGGAGAAGCTGAGAAACTTCATGACAAGTGACTGCAGGACCAGATTAGCATGGGAGTCTTGGTATTATTACTCCACCAAATGTAGAGGACCACCAGTTCTCCATAACATGGATCTTACAGATCCTGTCCTCTTCCCCACCAACCAGCTCTCTAAAGATTAGCTTGTCATCCCACCACCTTTGCAGACGGCACAGGTCGGAAGAGCATCCTGCTTTGTCATAGATGTCAATGAACCCAGGAATTATTTAGAGACAAGTTTTGCTAAAACACTGACATTGAAGACAGTGCAACATCCTGGAAGTTTTCCCTTTGCTCTTCCCACGCTGACATTGGCTCTAGAATCCTGAACATAATAGGTAGGATATACTAACTATGTGGGACAGGAACCATGCCATTCCCACAATGGTTCCATAATAAATGTCAATGGGATACAGTAAAACTAGTCTGTGATGTCATTCACACACTATTTCCTGCGAATGAGACAATATGCACGGGAATAGCATACTATTTATGCTATGGGAAAAGCCCGTGGGGTTTCAGATTTAGGTTCCTTGCTAAAGGAATTTGCCAACTGATTATACTGGGTCCCTGGGGACTGCCACGGAAGAGTTAACAGTCATGAAGGAACTGGGGCTGCAGAATTCCCCAAGGTTAGGAAGCACTGACACTCTCTTCCCCGCAGTGACTGGCTGCCCAGGTCCATTTGCAACCAGCCTTCAGCATCACCAGATCGACGCTTACAGTGTCTCAGCAGAGGGGACTTGGGCCTGTCTGCCCAGGCTGAGGCTAGCATTTTCTGACAGCCTTCCGAGACATTGAGGGCTCTCCCCTAGGCATATAGAGGAGGGGGTTCTTTTATGCTTCCTTGCCTGAAGGCCCCCAGTCAGTAGCAAAAAGCTAAATACTTAAACTCTGAAGTTAAATCTTCATGCTGTCATCTCTTGTCTTGTTTAAAAAGAAAAATAAAAAGTGACTTCATGGTTTTTCGATCAATACATAGCAGAGGGCAGAGAAATAACGGAACAAAAAAACCTTAGCAGGAAGTCAATAGACAAAACGAGGCCCTTGCAGATGACTCAGAGGTGGGCTCTCCAAGCTTGCTGGCAGATCTCTCCGGGAACCACGCAGCACTCATTGCTTTCAGCTGGAAGCTCCATGGTCACTCAGCTCCAGCATCTACATCACTTGACATTGACCCCACCTGGCCCTAGCCTCTTGGACCCTGGAGAGTGCTGTGGTTATCCTTGCCAGGGAAGGCCACAAGTTGGTCTTTCATCCTTATCTATGCATTGGCCTAGGTGGCCTCTTCCCAGAGCATGGACAAAGTTCCAACACACCCCAATATCCATTCTTCTTACAACTTTTTCACAAGGCTTCTCTTCCCACCATTCTCTCCATCTCACTAAATGGCCAGAGTGTCTGTGAGATGTTCAGTCTGAGAGCCTTCTGACCTCACATCCCACTTCAATCCTCCCGCACATCCTACTGGCCCTGACTACAAAGCCACTTCTAGAATCTGCCGCTAGCCCTGAATTACTACCCAAGCTTTAAAAATGATCCTCGGGGACTGGCGGGATGGCTCATCAGTTCAGAGCACTGGCTGCTCCTCCAGAGGACCTAGATTCAGTTCCTAGCACCCCCATGGAAGCTCATGACTGTAACACTCCAGTTCTAGGGGGATTTGACACCCTCATACAGACACACATGCAGGCAAAAATACCAATGTATGCAAAATAAAAATAAATAATTAAAATGGTCCTCACCAGGGGCCTTGGCTCTATGTACCTCAAGGACCTCATTTCACAAGGAGTGAAAGTCAAAGCATCATGCCTTACTTGCCCCAGCTCTCTGATCAGCCTCCTACAACCCTCCTGCTCCCTGGCTTCACCTCTACCTTCTTCTCAGGGCCAATTAGGCAGTGTGTTTGAGGCTGTGTATTGAGTTATGCCCCTGTCTGCAGCCTTGTAAGGACAGCCCCCCACTGATGTTCTTCCCAGATTCCCTTCAGCAGACTCCTGTACCCTTCACCCTGCTTTCCTCCCTAGGACTCTACCCCACTTGATAGAGAATACATTTCCTTTTTCAAGTCTGTCCCTCGCCGCTGGAATGTACGATCCATGGATACAGCATTGTTTTCACTTGAGAACCGCGCCTGGTTCATTAAAAATGAATAATGTCGTATGTGGCCCAGTTAATGTACAGCTTAAGGCAAAACAAACAGCAACGATGATAGAAAACTAAGTCACCTATGAGAATATGTGATGCCTTTTTTCATAACTGGCCTTCTGAAAAACAGTTGTGGGGCTGACAAGATGGCTGAGGAAGTAAAAGTGCTTGCCATCAAACCTGATGACCTGAGTTTGATCCCTAGGAGCCACAGGATAGGAGAGAACAGACTCTCACAGGTGCACCATGGCAGGAATGCCATACCCCAAGGAAATAAATATAACTCTAAAAAAAATGTTAAGGAATGAAAAAGAACTGTGGGTGAAAGGGATTAGGGTATGCACAGGAGGATCGGGAGTTTGAGCTCTCTCTGGCCTACACAGTCGGCACATAGTAGCCTGAGCTACACATGGAGATGGTGTCTCCGTGTTCTTCCTGCATGTGTGCCTGTGCACCAGAAGAGGGCACCAGATCACATTACAGATGGTTGTGAGCCATCATGTGGTTGCTGGGACTTGAACTCAGAACCCCTGGAAGAGCAGTCAGTGCTCTTAACCGCTGAGCCATCTCTCCAGACCAGAGATGATGTCTCAGAAACCCAAGGTCCAGGGATATAGTATAGTGGCAGAGCATGCTTGCTTGACATGCATATAGCTCTAGGTTTGATTCCCAGCCCTGAGGATTAAGAGTAGACAGCAAGAAAGAGAAAAAAGAAAAGGGAGCAAACCCCTTGCTTTTTGGATGAACATAGAAAAAGTTATTAATTAAGTATCTACTTAATTAGTTACATTAGTAGATGCATTAAATATCTACTGCATCTCAGGTACCATTCCAGTTCTGGAGATACAGAATCAAGACAAATGGTCACCAAGGAAGGGAGGAATGTTAAAAGAGGAAGCAGAAGTCCTGCAATAAATAAATAAATAAGCAAGGTAATTTCAAAAAGTTACTAAGAACACATATTTTCAAGGAAGCTTAATGAAAACTGCCAAGGAAAACCCTTTGCCCATAGAGACTTTTGAGTCTCTGGTCCTTCTCATTCCACCTGCACTCGATATCAAAAACATGTATTTGGACTTTTATATAGTAATACAAGCTATGTATCAGAGAGCAGCTAACTTATGTCATATTAAATGACAGGCTCCACTTTTTGTGTGTGCATGTGTCTGCCAGAAGTGGATGTCCCGTGTCTTCCTCTATAGGTCTCCACCTTATTCTCTGAGACAGTCTCCGACTAAACCTGGAGTTCACAGATCCTGCTAGATTGGCTGGCTGGCAAACTCCTGGGTCCTTCCATCTCCACCTCTCCAGTGCTGGAATTATAAATGTGCATAATCATACACAGGCTTTTACACTGGTTCTGGGGACTGAATATAGACCTTCTGTGGCAAGCAGTTTACCAAATGAGCCATTTCCAGCCCTATCAAAAATAATATCTGGGGCAGAGAGTGAAGCTCTTTTGTAGAGCCCTTGCGTGGCACACATGCAGCCTTAGATTTACTTCCCAGTATCAGGGTGCAGCAATACCAGGGTGGGAAGGGGACCGTCTGCTGCACAAGGACTTAATGATTGACAGTTTCCTCTGTTGTGTGTCCAGGAGGCAGTATTAGAGATGAGCAGAGGAATTCTCACAGGGTCTTCACAATCAAATGTCTGTGAATCTTTCTGACCTATGCCTGCGTCTTTGGCTATCTCAGAGAATCACTGACAAGTAGCATGCTTTCATTTTGTTGGAATCGCTGACTATTCCATGTGGATTCCTTGGCTCACAAAGCTGAATGAAAACACAGAGCCCCTTAGAATAAAAATAGATGTGCTTGGAAATCGCAAGGGACTCAGCTTCTGCTATTCCTCGTGGTGGGAACCCACACTGTCATTCCAGTTTCCTATATATTTGGCAGGACTCTGTGTCCATTTGGAATAGTAATTCCCCAGATTTCAGTTTGGGAAGGAAGGAAAAAGTCACTGCATTCCACCAGAGTCGCTCAGTAGAATCTCAAAAATCCAAAGCTTAAATGTCCATATTCTCCCAAAAGGAAGGAATGGCTCCTGATGACTTTACCTGGTTAAGAATCTTCCAGGGCAGACACTCCTGCTCACTGGACAGAATTCTGGTTCCTGCATTAGGCGTCCTCCCTGACCCCTTACACATCAATTTTTTTCAAAGTCCAGATCCTGCAGCCTAAAACTTCCAAGATGTGCACATCCTTTCTGCCCTCCTCCGCCTCTGTGTGCTTCCTGATCTAGAGCCTGGAAACTGCAAGGCTGGCCACTGGCTCACCCTCAGAGACTCTAATCTGCTGCCACAGTCAGAGGGTATGAGTCTGTGAAGGTGGGAACAAGGGGGTAGGCTCTCACATGTCATCAGGGAATGACACAATCCTAGGGTTGCTGAAGGCTGACAAAGCTCTGAGTCCGTGGATCCAACTTCCCTGGCCTGCATTTTTGGTTGGAACAAAGGGAATTGCGTGCACACAGTTACATTCCACAAGCAAGTCATTTCCTCTTCCTGTGGGAAGGCGGGAGGAGGAGAAGAGATACACCACAGAAATTCAGGACTGTGGTGAGACCGCCATATCCTCCTTCCCTCCCAGGGCTGCCGGCTCTTCTCCACTTAATGCAAACATTTACAAAGCTCATACATTCCTTGTAGAGATCCTCTGTTTTCTCCAACAAAATAATGGAAGGATTGTATTTGTAACTGTAGCGTGAGGTGCTAAAGATAGACCCTGGGTTTTCACAAATTCTAGGAAGCTCTCCACCACTGAACTACATCCCAGCCCAGAAGAATTTTTAAATTCTCCCCTCTAAATTTATTTGGCTCCAAGGAACGGATGTATAAGCAATCCTTGGGAAATGAGAAAAATCTAAGGTGCAGATTATTTTCAAATGCAATAAAGCTTTAATGAACAATAAACTTAGGAACTATTTGGGTAAAAACAATGCTAGCCATTGTCGGCATCAAGACAATTGACTAATTTAAAAGCTGCTAGTTTATTTTCATACAGTGGAAAATATATTATTTCCCAAATACATTATATTTATAAATGCCCCATATTTGTAATATTTTTTTCTAAGATGAAATATGGCCATACATGCTTAAAACTAATTGACTCTGAGCTCTGAGCCCATGGCACCTCCCAGAGACAGCAGACTGGGAAGTAAGTAGATCTCTCTAAAGCAAGACCACTAACTGTAATGGAGCCCAGAGTTGCCGCAAACACCAACTAGTGAATGGAACCTGAGCAGAAGGTCAGACCATTGGGCCACCCTTCCCAGCCAGAAGGCTCTAGGACCAGTCGGCTGTGCCTGCACCCTCCTCACCTCCCTGCTATAGGGAGTGGTGATCCCACCTCTCTGGGTTATATTTCAGAAGTGCTCTCCATCCCTGGGGACTCTTCCCCAGGCTGGCCTTCCTAAACCACTTGAATCTCATTTCTTCTGCAGCTGATTTTTCCCCCAAGATGTTAACAATTTCTGTGGAACCATCTGGATGTTATTAAGAAAGTGTCCCGAGTCCTCTGAGGCAGCTGGCTGTGGCCTCTTGCCTTGTTTCCTGTGTCCTGGATGTCTTAAGTTGACTTTCATAAGAAATTTGGAATATTAACTTAAAAAAAGAAACAGTCGGTATTTTTCAGCATTGAGCTCTTGCAGCTTCATTTCCCCAGTTGGGACGTCTCATTCTGAGTTCCCATCTTTGGCCCCTGCTCTGGGAAGGATGAAGCTCATCTATTTTAAAAACAGAAGCGCCCGTGGTCAGGGGTGAACCAGAAATCCAATCTTCTCTGCTTTCCCTACTTAGCTTCTCAAACCCCATTATGTTCTTGTTACTTTACCACCTTCAACAGCCACTACCACTGCTCCAAGCCCAGACCCTGGAATCTCCCTCTAAAAGGTAAACACCAGTTGGTTGAGCTCTAGAATCCGTTCTCCTAACATATGGGTGAAATTCATTCCAAGAAAGAAGGGATGGAGGGAGGGACGCGGG
>LOEQ01000138.1:355945-371288 GCA_001685075.1 Bramus lutescens | reverse complement strand
TATATATATATAATGTTAACAGTGGTAGAAGCAACTACTAACATTTATTGAGTAGTTATTGTGTGACAAAGAATAAGCTAAGCCCTTTACATGAATTATTTTAAACCTCAAAATAGCCCTTTAAGGTAAGTACTATGAAAGCTTCCATGTTATCAATGGTGAGACAGAGATGCAGAGTAATTAACTGGCTAGTATACCAAGTAAATAAATGGTAAGGGCAGGATTTACATTGTGTGGGGGGGGTGCAGGTAGTGCCAGCAAACACTAGGAGTAATGTTTGGTCAACCTGGCTGTTTTCTGAGTTCTGAATATCAACTGCCCCCTTTTATGAGGCTCTCAGTCATCTGAGAGTGAGGGGAGAGCCTCGGGAAAGCAAGCACGAGGAGAAAATGAGAAAACTGTGACCTCAGAGTTTCCCATAAAATTAGAATATGGAGTACACTGTGAGAGGGGACTAGAAAGGGCAAAGTGCCACTCAGTGAGGCTGTGCGTTACCAGCAGGCGCTCTCAGGGAATTCCAAATGCAAGGAGCAGAGTCAGAGCAGGGGAGCACAGGGCTCACAGGACAGTGTCCGGGAGGAGGTGGGTGCGGACTGGACGCCCAGGAGCCCGAGAACCGCACTAAGAACAATGCGCTTTTTCCAAGGAGCATTTAGTCGCCTTCAGGGTCTTACACAGAGGGAGTACGTGCGAAGGAGGAACAGAGAACCCGCACAAGTAGGATGCTTAGATTGATGAGACCCAAGCAAAGGAGACCGTATAGGTGGGGGAGCTTCTAGAACAGTCCAGACAAGAGGTAAATAGGACCAGAATGAAAAGATCATCAGAGAAGGGAGAGAGAGGCTTCCATCTGTATAACACTGGAGAAGGTTGAAAGGCTCAGTGGTGAGACAGGGCTGGCTTAAATGCCCATCATCACATGGATCCCTTCCCAAAGGCCATTAAGTTAGCATCGTCAAGGCAGCTTCACAGACTGGATATGAGGTTCTGAAAGATAAAGGAGTTCTCAGGGGCCAGGGTCAGGGGGAAACAGCCAGAACTGGAATTGGAGCTGCCTCACTGCAAAGGATCTGCACTGCTATTGAGGGAAGAAGGGGAGCAGGAGATGAGACGGGAAGCTGGGCTTCAGGCTCAGGAGGCCAGAGGAGTGGCAAGGCCATTAACACTAACTAAGTGGTAAGGATACATATGTGCAGAGAGATGGCAAGGGAAAGGTGAACAGGACATCCTGCTGGTATCACAGAGTACATACTGCAGATACAGGAGAAGCTGAGCTGGGAATGAAGAATAATCTTTCTGGTCAAAGCCACGGGGATAGACGAAATCAGGAAGACAGAGAATGGAAAGAGCTGAGCCCTGAACCCCAGGGAACCCTGATTGTTAAAGGCTTACTACAGGACCAGAGGCAGAACAGACCTCAGAAAGACTGGGGCAGAAGTTCACGAGGAGCAAATTTCAAGAAGGGTAAATTGGTCAACAGAGTCTAATGCAGCACAGAAGACCGGAAAGACTCACAGGGCTCCCCGAGGCCCACAACTAGGATGTCACCAGTGGCCATGGTGAGAACTCAGTGAACCCTGCCCTTCAGCAGAGGCCACCTCTGGAAAGGATGACAGATGGAGGAAATCAAAGGCCCCCTGAGACTTCTGTTGGCTTATTTAATATGTGGTGCACAAACATGTTTATAGGTGGAGGAGAAGCCCACAGAGACAGAGGGACTTAATCAACAGGAAGGACCAGAAGTTCCGGGGAGAGGATGGGAGGAGGAGGGAGAAAAAGAAAACACTAAGATCAGCAACTAAAATGCATTCAATAGTTAAGATGAACAAAGACATTATAATGTTGTAATTAACTGTCTTATAGATGAGAACAGAGAGAAAAACCCCAGCGACTCTGTGTGTGCACATGCAGGCATCTGAGTACACTCCAGTGGAGTCTGAACTAGAATTTGTAGAGCTAGGCTCAGTCTGGTAAGCTATCATCATTGGTATGTGAGGGAGGGGTAGAGCAGAGGTATCCTGGGGCAATGTGACTTGCCTGGTGGTAGAAAGAAAGGCCTTCAGGGAGAAGTTGCATCACTTAGAATAAGGTGGTAGGGATAAATTAACAGAAAGACATAGAAGGAAATGCACAGGGTAGCAATGAGGCATAAAAGCTACCACACACACCCCCAAAGACAGAAGGGTAGGACATGAAGCAGTAGCAACCAACCATGGCTGTCACAAGCTGGAAGCTTCTCATGGACTTGAGGCTGGTCCCAAAAAGCATAAGTTAGTTAACAAAGATTCACAGGGAGGGTTTTGGTTAGAGTAGCATCCTAGTCTCGAATTTCCCCCAGATCCCCACATAAGAACATGTCTATTCTAAATTGGAGGAATAGGAGGATAGCAAAGAGATATTGGGCTATCAAGACTGAAGTCCAACAATGATGGTATCAAATCCTGTGACTCCAGGGGTAGCATTGGGGCAGACGGTGTCATGACAGGGTAGCTGGTGGGCATGGGTAGCCCTATTCTATGTATTGTTCTCAAGCCCATGCTGCTTGGTGCCTGGAGCTTGCTTCAGTAGATGTTCCAAGATCTTGGCATCTGTATTCCTGGGGTCTCTATCGCATTTTAGGATTTGCCCCCAAAAGCTTTAGGCATAGATTAGTCAGAGGCTCCCTACAGGGAGTCTGCTGTGGCTCCCTGTCATCTGTACCCACAGGTTTTGCTCTAGAACCTTCATGAGCCCATCACTTTTTCATTCTGCATATCTGCAAAGGCAGCACCAGGCAGCTCATTGCTGTCTTAGTTACTTTTCTATTGTTACGATCAAAACACCACGACCAAGGCAACTGATGAATAAAAGCGTTGAGTTCAGCTGATGATTTCAGCCTACAGATGCCAGTGTGTAAGAAAGACCCTTGGAAATGCCACACGGAAACCTACTACTGTAGAAGTTTCTGGAAATATGCATGTATGCATATATAAAAGGAGCTGCCCTAGGAAAGGGAGAGCAATGCCTCTCACAGACAACACAGTGTGGAGAATGGATGAAGTCCTGAATGAATGTGTATTACCGATGTGAGTTTGGCCATGCCAAGGACCCTAATTGCCTCAGAGCCACAGATCAGGCTGTGAGAAACGGCAAAGCCTTTCCCTGGGCTGAGGGTGTTGATGACCATTGATCTTTAGCTAAAAGCAGTGTGTGGAGAAAGTATTAACTGAAGCTTCCTCCTCCCAGCTGACTGTAACCTGAGGTCTCCCTACAGAGACTTCCCACCACGATTAGTTTAGCCCACCTGGTTCAACGTAAATGCTAAATTCACTGGGTTTCCCAGATGCTGTTGGTATGTCGCCATCAGAACTCATCTCCCGCTTGATCTCAGACTTTTCTTTTATGTGTGCCCGTCATTTCTTTATTCCCCTTTGCCCCAGTTAGGCCAATCCCTACCCAAGCCATGCAGGTCATCAAATAAAAAAGCTCAGTGTCAGGTCTGGGTTACCTCTCTTTAAGGTCTTGGTCAGTGAATTCCCAAAACATGACAGGCCATTGCCACGGCTCTTGGTTATGCTCCGGGACTTGATAGTAAGAAGCAATTGCTGAAAACATCACTTTAGTTATAGGATGTGGAGGAAATAAGGAAGCTTACCAACCTGGAAGCTGCATGCTAGCAGGGAAAAGTCACCAACAGTCTCACCCAGCTATGAACTTGCTATAATAACTGACCTTGAGAGACATGACTACCTGTGCAATAGTGGCATGAATGTTATTGGACCAACCATTTTCTGATTTAGATTTAAGGCCTGCTCCACACAATAGAATTCATGGTTAATACTACTGAGTAGGCTAAAATATCACGACTGGCTAGGTCACATGCTCCAGCCGAGAACCTAATACTGCTATTCTACTATATGGACATAGCACTAAATGGCCCTCTAAGTTCCTGTCTTCACTCCCATAGATTAGTGTATTTCTTATTCCTTATTAAAGAGGGTTCTTTTTCCAGAGGATGGGACTTACTTAATTCAGAGACCTAGAACTAGTCAGTGAGTAAAGAATAAAAGGCTGAAGTGCTCAGATATAAATGCAGCATCACCATCGCACTCCCCCTCCCAAGGCTCAGATATCCCTGTAGCAGCAGGCACAGAAAGACTGTAAGATGCAGAGGCAGTGGATGACTAAGAAAACAACGTGTTCCAGACACAAGGCAGTCACACAAGTGAACTCCTACGGTTGTGAGAGGGTTGTGAGAGCGTGTACAAGATCTGCACAAGCCTGATCAACATGGAGTGGTGAGCACAAAGCCTCACCTCTGACTGAGGGGCTAAAGTGCAGGCTCTGCTATACCTACCATGCCCCCATAGAAAGCCACAAATCCAAGACTATATGGGTGGCATAAATGAGACTTGATAGGTTATTTACAAAAAAAAAAGACAAAATTTGGTGGGCAGGGAAAATGGAGTTGAACATGGAGAAGGTCAGAGAAGGGGGTGAAGATAAACACCTTGTAGAATTTTCACATAACAAATGAGAAAATAAGTATGAAGAAGGAAGACATGAGTATAAAATATTTTTTCTTAAACATATTAGGCAAACCAAATCAAATATTTTCCATCAGATAAACTCCATCTTCTCACTGTGTGTCTATCTCTGTCTGTGTCCTCTCTCTTTCTATCTCTCCGTCTCTCTACCGCTCTCTCTATGGAAGCATAGTTTATTGTGGATATTGCACCGTAGCAGGTTGCTCAGTGACCCCAGTTTTCCTAATGTTTCCTTAGATTCAATCTTTAAGGAACATAACTTAGTGAACTTCCTTGGAGCAGTCCTGGATCCCTAGCCTCCAAATTCTACATCCTACCATTAGGGTCATCCAACACCCTTTCCCCCTGACTCAGGCAGCTTCCCTGACCCACCAGAAAACCATTACAACATGATTTTACTTCCAGGTAACTAACTTCCAGGGTTGGAAAACAAAGAAAAGCTAACGTGGACATTCTTGTATATCAGATACCAGCAAAGGGCCTGGCTTTGGATCACTTTTTTTTTTCCTGAAATCTTCAAAGAATGAATGAAGACACTTGCCACTCTATAGTTTGAAAGAAGAGGGAGAAATTGCCTTTTGTTCAAATATCCATGTTCAGAAGTCTTCAGCCAGCTCTGAAGAGGCAGATCTCTTTAGTCTCGTTCCTTATCAACCCCAAAACCTCCTCTTCAGCATTCCTTGTAGCACTGCAAGCTAACCATAAATGCTCTTCACTTTACTGACCTTAAAATGCCCCCTTTAACTCCTTCCCCCTCTTTTCTTTTCTATTTCTATAATGCTGAACCCCAAACTCGGGGACTTTGCTGGCATGTTTTCTATAATGCTGTACCCCAAACTCGGGCCTTGGCTGGCATGTTTTCTATAATGCTGTACCCCAAACTCGGGGCCTTGGCTGGCATGTTTTCTATAATGCTGTACCCCAAACTCGGGGCCTTGGATGGCATGTTTTCTATAATGCTGTTCCCCAAACTTGGGGCCTTGNCCCAAACTCGGGGCCTTGGCTGGCATGTTTTCTATAATGCTGTACCCCAAACTCAGGGCCTTGGATGGCATGTTTTGACAGCCGTTTGCCACTCAGCCACACTTGCAGCCTCTCCTTTTTGTTCTTGGAGGCATACGATTCTTGGACAAAGGTGATTACATTTTAAATTTCTCTTCTTGAAGTTAGTATTCGCTGTTCTCACATGTCAGAAGATAAGGCAGTCCACAACCATTCTGACTTCTCTCTGGCTGCTTTATCCTTTCCTCTGCCATAGACGGCTATGCTATCTGGGCACAGTTTTCTCTCTGATTAGTCTCCTAATTGGACGTCACTGGATCTCAGAAATGGTTTAATGAATGAAGTTTACTGAACATATGCCATAATTCTTTCAGTTGTTTTTTCTAGTTCTTACTCTGTGATTCTTCAATTGTACCCTAGAGAATGAGAATGAAGTACACAACCTTCCGACCCTAATATTTCTCCATGTATATGCTGTTGTATTATTCTTTTAAGATCTTGACTTGAATGCCTAAATTCCTAGTTCTACGTCCCCTAAGAGGTGACAGCTGATGTTTTGTTGGGCTGTGCATACCTGACTCTGCCCTGCATGGAGACTACCCCATACATGCACAACTCAGAGAGCTGCAATAATCTTGTATAGAGTTATAGAGTTTTGAACACTTCTGCTTTGGCCTATTTCGTTTTGTAAGTATAGACTTCCTTCAAACAATGTTTGTCAACTCTTGTTGACATATCTCCCCTGACCCCGAGTCTATGGTTGTTATCTGTGCGAGTTGATGTGAGCAGAATGAGTTTAGTACTATTGGAAATGGTTCTTTGTTAGTGGGAAGACTGACAAAGACTGACAGAGATTATTTTGGCTGTGGGGTTAATAAACGTTATCAGTGGTCAACCATGGCAGCAAGGAAATCAATTATGAAGCAGCACCAATGTGCCAAGAAAGAGTTGGTCACAGGCTTGTACAAAGGGAGACAAGATGGAGAAAGGTAAACAGGGATTAGGTCTGAGGGTGAAGGTCAAATGAACAGGACTCACTAAGGGACTAGCTGCTGAACGAAAGGACAGGGAACTTTGAGACATTCCTGGGTCAGAGGGAGCACACACTTTGTCTTTCAATAAGCAAGCCCCAAAAGGTTCAGACAGAAGCAAGCTTGGGTAGGCTACAGTGAACGATAGACACTAAGTTTGATACACCAGTTAGATATTAAAGACAAAAGATCAAGAATATGGCCGGATCTATCCCCAGAACGCTGGAATTCAGGGCCCTGGAGATGGGAGTCACAGAGCTGAAGTCTTCAGATGTGGTATGGAACAGAGTGAGGGTCGTCAAGTTTAGTGGAAGAAATTAGGACTTAATGGTAGACACTCACCTAGCATGCCCAAGGCCCTACATTTGGTTCCCATCATAGAAAATAATAATAATGAACTATTGTTATCCTCCTCCTGATCATTATTATATGAAAGGAAAGGGCCCTGCTGAGAAAAATGAAGATGAAGAAATGTGGTATCAGGAACAATCTTGGATTTTCCAAAATTTTTTATCCAAAAAGAGTTCAACAAAAGGGAAAGGTGAAGAAGGTCCAGTGAAGCAGGAAGAAAAGCCCTAGCAGGGAGAGCAGCGTTGGGAGTAGTGCTGCTGTGTCCTTACGGACAGTGGCAATCACGACACAGGGCGACTACCATCAGAATCCTGCCTGGCAGAGGGCTGCTGAAGGGGTAGATCAAGACACCAGAGAAAGAGATGATTTCGAAGTTTTTCGGTGAGTCAGGGGAGATGTGGAGAGTGGCTGAGGGGGACCAGGAGAGAGGAAGCTCCTTGGGTTTAACATCAGAGCTACCAGGACAAACCTGTACACGAACAGGAGAACTCCACCCCTTCCCTGCGCTGTGTGGGCACAGCCGAGTCTGCATGCAGCCACCTGTTCTTGGTTCCTTTTTCCTTACTCCGTCTGTCCCCCCAAAAGAGAAAAGGACAAAACCCACCATCTTCACAGAAAAGGGCTCGTTAACTATGCAATCAATGAAAACCAAATCTCATTTCCCACTGTTATCTGATTCTAAACCACCACCTTGTGAGTCAACATTTAACACCTGTGTAAAAATTTAACCCTTTGTATATACAGCAGAAGCCCTACATAATTCCCGTATTTCCTCTGGGTGAGAAGACAGTCAATCCTTTTAGTGATAAATTAGAAAGGACTGCTGGGCAGTGGTGGTACACACCTATAACCCCAGTATTCGAAAGGCAGAGGCAGGTGACTCTCTGAACTGAAGACCAGCTTGGTCCACAGAGCAAGTTTCAGGATAGTCAGGGCTCCACAGAGAAACCCTTTCTCTAAAAATCAAAACCAAACAAACAAACAAATAAACAAAAAATTACAAAGGATTTTTCCAAAAGTGTCACTTGTACCTAAATTTACACAGTCTCTGTTTTTAATAACACTGAACGTATTTTTAAAGATTATAAAACACAGACCATAGCCAAAGATACTTGCATCTTCCAGGCTTCGTTAAGACCATTAATGCATCTGCTTTCCATTCTTGTACTCAGGGACCACTCTGGATATTTCCCTGCAGGTAATATGACACAACCACTTTAAGATCTACCTCAGCACTGGGAAGTCATGAGCACAAGTGACCCGAACTGGCCTCGCTATCTGTGCTGCGGATGTGAAGATAGCCCACACCTCTGGCAGCTTCCGGCTACCAGGGATAGCTAAATTGCCTAAGCAGGTGTCCGTGCAAAGTCCAAAAGGTTAATAATGAACAGCTCTGCTTTATCTGTGGCCAGGAAGGTGGACTCGGCATTGTCAGCCCCGGGCAAACACACAGCAGAGCGTTTCCCAAGAGAGATAAGTCAGAAGGAGTTGTGCTTGCTACAAAAACTAGCCTTCTTCCTGTCTGCTGCTTTCCCAGGAACTGGCCTTATCTGGCCACAACAATCACTCTCTGTCCCTCTGCCTTACTTACGTGAACTAACAGTACTCTAAACAAGGGCAAAAATTAGACATTTAAATTTCTTCTCAAACTTGGCACAAGATGGGCAATCCTCCTAATCCATGGACCACGCCTGAGACATAAATTAGAAGGGAGCCCTGGCTTAGCATGCAAGGCCTCGAGTTCAGCCTCTAACACCATCAAAAAAAAAAAAGTTTTGAGAGCTGTGACACTGGTTTCTAGATGTGACATGGAGAGACATTTATTTAAAGGCCAGACTCCCCATTGTTCTCACATTAGGGTCTAGAATTTTCCCAGTGATAAAGCAACAAAGGGAATAGCTACTTCCTAGTGCGTTGCATGATTGTGGACGCTGTCCCAACCAGCAGAAGCATCACAGCATTAACCCACGAAGACACTGCAAAATGAAAACCAGAAAGGAGCACTGTGTTTATAAGTTAAAAGGAAATGAACCTGATCAGCATCCCTGTGCTCATCTAGGCTCCGCCTTGCTCTGAGGAAGCAGAATGTGTGTCCTCTTGCAAAAAGTAATGTTCCTTTCCAGGTTTTCCAGTCCCTTTGTATGTGTGTGCATGTGCAGGGGTTGGGGGTGTTGATACAGGGTGCTTTCTTCAATTCTTATCATTTTGGGGGTCGGGGTCTCATTGAACCTGGAGCTCACCAACTGAGCCCCACTGGCTGGTAGCAAGCCCTGGTGGTCCTCCTGTCTTCATTTCCCCAAGGCTGGGATTATTATGCACACCACTATGCCTGGCTTTTCTCTCTCCCCACTTTGGAGACAAGGTCTCACTGTGTAGTAAAACAGACCTGACTGTCCTGGAACTCACTAAGTCTCTCAAGGGCTGGGATTAAAGGTGTGTACCACCTCACCTGGCACATACCTGGTTTTTCACATGGATGCCAGGAATGGAACTCAGGTTCTCATGTTTGTTCAGGAGGCTCTTTACTAAGTCATCTCCCCAGGCCCTTCTCTGGCATCTTTATCATTTGAAATAGTAACTCCTCCATACTGGCCTTTCCATGTGCATGAATACACAGCAGGTATGAGACAGGCCCAGTGTACAGAACATAAAAGGCTGCCTGGCCACAAAGTGCAGAGGAGCAGAGTCCAGAGGAGTCTAGTTACCTCAAGAGAGGGCCTGACTCACAGGCTACCCAGGCCTCCCCTGGAAAGCGTTAGCAAACAATAACCAGAAGAAGGCGGCACATAAGAGAAACAAAGTCTGGGTAAGAGCTCAGTATTTTCCTTGTAGAAAAAGAAAGACTAAAATCTACCATATCCTACACAAGAAAATTCTTCATCATTCTTTATGACAGAGAAATCTACCTGTGAGAAGACAACCATTCACCCCTCTATAAGAGAGGCAGATATGAATAAGATGATAGGAAAGAATCTCTTTTTTATTGATTTTTATTGAGCTCTACATTTTTCTCTGCTCTCCCCGCTACCTCTCCCTTCCCCTTCAACCCTCTCCCAAGGTCCCCATGCTCCTACTTTACTCAGGAGATCTTGTCTTAAGAAAAAATTTCTTGCACAAACTCTAAGAAACACAATGTCAAGTCAGGCCTAGTGGTACAGGCCTGCAATTCCAACTACTCAGGAGGCTAAGATAGGGCCAAATGTTTTGAAGTGTGCTGGAATTCAAGGCCAGCTTAAACAATAGTGAGACCTTGTGTCAAAATTTAATTAAAAGAAAATGTTTAAGAAAGGGTTGTAGTCGTGGGGTGGTGGCACAGGGCTTTAATCCCAGCACTGAGGAGGCAGAGACAGGGGGATCTCTGTGAGTTCAAGGCCAGCCTGATCAACAGAGGGAATTCCAGGACAAGCACCAAAGCTACAAAGAAAAGAAAAGGTTGTAGAGAAAAAGGTTGTACAACTTTGTGGTAGAGTTCTTACCCAGTGTCCAGGAGGCCCTAGTTCAATTCCCAGACCAGGAAACAAAACAAAAGAAGCAGGTGTGTTGGTATAGCCCTTTAATCCCCACACTCAGAAGGTAGAAGCCATCCTGGTATAAACAGTGAGCTCTAAGTCACCAGAGCTACATGGCTTTGTCTCAAAAACAAAACAAGCACACAAACAAAGAAAAAGCAAACAGGACAATGTATAAAGAAACAGTACATTAATTTGGCAACATGAAAAATTTAAATGTCTTTATGATAACTTAAGATATAAAAGACCCGCAAGTGAGGGGCCTAGAGACTGTTGCTATCCACGATTCCTTAAGAACTGCAGATTGGCAGGAAATACACAACTAAACACAGACACGAGGAAGTTACATAACCAGCAACTTACTGACAACACCAAAATGTCCTGTGTTCAAACAAAAAGCTTATTAGAATTTTATGAGTAATCTAGTATATGTAAGTATTTAAAAATGTATTTATCACTTATAATTGAAAAACATTTTAAGCATTATAATACTGAGTGCTCACAGAAGCATGGGAAGTTGTTCAGTTTAATTGGTTTGGAGGACAGTTTCTTAATCTCTGGCCCACTGACTGCACATGGCAAAATCCGCATTGCATGAGGTTAAAGCATGTTTCAAAAGTGTACACAGGGCTGGGGTAGGGCTCACTGAGCAGAGTGCTTGGCTAGCATACAGGATGCCCTGGGCTTGACCCCAGCACTGCATGAAGGGGGCATGACGACACACAACTTAAATCGCAGCACTCAGGAGGTAGAAACAGGAAGAGCAGAAGTTCAAGATCATCTTCTGATACACAGCAAGTTCAAGGACAAGCTGGCTAGAAACCCCGGTGTAGGGAGGAAAGATAAATGGTGGGATGGAGAGGAGGGAGAGAGGAGGGGGAATAGTGCACATACACAATGATGCTGTCTAATAAATGGTTAAAGTAAAAGTAGGATTTTAAACTGTTATGGATTAATCAAGTGTAATAAACTGCACACACAGAAATGTCACCCAGTAATTGGTTTCTTCTAGGGAAAGAGGGAAAAGGATTTAACTATGACGCTTCATGTCTAAGGCTCAGAACAGCCGGGAAGGGGGGAGGCATTTTCGTGTAGGAAGAAATATTTTACAATTGGGAAATAGCAAGCACAGGATGTCTCTGGGTCTGGTGAGCCTGATGGAACCTATTCAGAGTACTTCGTGCAGGCCAGTGCTCCAGGTAAGCTTGGACTGATACTTCTCTCTGTCTCATCTGTATGTCTCACAATACCTGCGGGAAGTGCAGAGAATGTACCATCCTGTGATAAGGAGCTGGCTGGTACAGCCTGGGTCCTGTTCCAGCCTAGAGACAGGATGTCCTCTAATGCTTTATCCCAGTGACTCACACAGCCCTGGGGTATAAAAGCCACGCCAAGTGGCTTTCTGGGTCTCTTGCCACTCTGGAAAAGGGACACATGCAGGTGAGACTCCATCACCCCAGGCAGATTTTCTGAGCCTTAATGGACCAGGTCGTAATGAACTCCAGACGCCTGTGGTCCCTCTACATTTCTCTTGGGTAATAAATCCACTTCATGTAACCCACTGTGTGCATGGGTGCTCGGTCTCACTGAACAGAGACAAGCTGGAATCTGGTGTCTTGAGATGCTCAGGAAGAATGGAGAAAAGACACAGAGAAGAAATAAGACACTGGCAAGGGCTAACTCCTGAAGGATTT
Organism: Bramus lutescens; assembly: GCA_001685075.1. NCBI lineage: Eukaryota > Metazoa > Chordata > Mammalia > Rodentia > Cricetidae > Bramus > Bramus lutescens. The sequence goes on along the minus strand of LOEQ01000138.1, from coordinate 359,175 downwards.
GGCTAAAGCAAAATAAAGGAAAGAATATTCACTTGTGTTCAGCAACTAAATGTTGTTAGCAGATAGGAGATGTGACTAGAAGTTTTCTCGCTATCTAGATGTGTCAAGAAAACAGCATCGAAAAAACAAAAGAGATGAAGACAATAATTAACATGAAACAGTAGGGTATTCTTTGGGTTGCCTTAGAACAGCACATTTGACCAAGCTATGTGCTGTTAAAGACTGGAATCCAAACAAACCCTATTCTGAAAGCCAGGTGGTATCACCCTCCCCTGGGTATACAGTTTACCACTAATAAAAAGCTTCCTGCACCGGTTAGGTTTTTGTTTTGGTTTTGGTTTTTGTGACTTCAATACAAACTAGAGTCATCTGAGAAGAGGGAACCTCAGCTAAGAAAACGTCTCCATCAGGTTGGCCTGGAGGCAGGTTTGTGAAGTATCTTCTTGTATCCCATTGTACTTGGTGCCACCCCTGGGAAGGTGGTCCTGGATTAAAAAAGAAAGAAAACTGAAAAAAAAATGGGAAGGCCAGACATGGTGGGACACACCTTTAATCCTAGCACTTGGTAGGCAAAGGCAGAGGCAGGTGGATCTCTATGAGTTCAAGGCTGGCGTTGTCTACAGAGTAAGTTCCAGGACAGCCAGGGATGTATAGAGAGACCCTGTCTCAAAAAAACAAAAACGCAAACAAGCAAACAAACAGGAAATTTGGAGAGCAAGCCAGTAAGCAGCATTCCTCTGTGGTGTCAGCTTTACTTCCTGCCTTGACTTCCCTCAATGACAGGCTATGATTGGGTTATATAAGTCAAACAAACCCTTTCCTCTCCAGGCTGCCTGAGGTTAATGTTTTATTGTAATGGCAGAAATTGGTCCCATCGTGGGGCACTGCAGTGACAGACCTGACCTCACGTTGTTTTGGAGAGGATTGGGGAAGGGTTTGAAACTCTGAGCTGGAAAAGTCACTGGGTGCTCAAAACTTAATGGGATTATTTGTGAGAGGCTGGAAGATAATGCTGAAAGAAATTCAGACAATGGAAGATTGGCTTACAAATTTCAGAGAGAAGCAAAAGCCTCTGCCAGAGCCCTTTGTGTGATATCTATCCATGGTTCCTGGACAGATGGGGCTGAAGAATCAGCTGTGATGAACAAGAGACCAGTATGTTTCCTCAGAGTCAGCATGGAGAAGCTGTGATCTTGAGTGGTCAAGCTCCAGCTCAAGTCAATAGCTGACCTGTTGTGTAAGAATCTTCCACATCATTCTGGTTTGAGCAGCACCAAAGCTGTAAATTTGAAGGAGTCATGGAGAACAGCCAAGCCTTAGCTCTGTGAAAGGCCAGGATGAGCCGTTAGTTAGTTAGTTAGTTAGTTAGTTAGTTAGTTAGTTAGTTAGTTAGTTAGTTAGTTGGTTGGTTAGTTGGTTGGTTAAGGTGTAGGCTCAGTTGCAGCAGGGACTCCAGGACTAAGGGGGTCATGGAGAGAAGCTGAGAGTTGGTACAATGGGCATGGCAGGGCGGGAATCCCTGGAATCGTGAAGAGGTGCAGCCCCAGCTGTGGTGGAGACTCCAGGATCCTGGAGATGCCGGGACTGTAATAAGGATGACAGCTGATGTGGAGGAGAGTATATTGGAGACGCTGTGTGTGCTGTGCATGATGGAGCCAAAGACAGGGAACTGCCCAAGCCCTTTGGAGCCCAGGAGATCATGAGTCCCAGATGCTGGACACTGGGATTTTTTTTAATTGCTGGATTTTGGGTTTGCTTTGATCAGATTGTAATTGTGCCCTGGGGCTCTTCCGTCTTGGAAGTAGAAAGCATGTAACTTATTTTGGATTTTGTAGGAGCCCACGGTCAAAAGATTTTGGGTATTTTGAAGAGTCCAAGCTTTTAAAGTGTTTGAGATTTTGAAGAGTATGGGACTTTGACAAGTTAAGAAGTGATACTGTGATATAGAAATTAACATGAGATCTTGGGGAAGAACAAAAAAGGAAAGATTTTGATTTAAGAGTTATGTGTTTGTGTGCCAGGCTGACAAGGGGTCATTTCCCTTGAAGTCATGGACAGAGAACCATGGTTAACATGAGCAACTCTGTTTTTGGAAATCTTAGATATACTCCACCTCAGCATGGCGATCACCAGATTTCAGCAAGTAAGCTACTGGTCAATACTAATCTACGAAGAATATCAGTCAGGTACAGTAGGTTAAGGGAGACTTATACCTTAAGAGGTTTTCAGTCTCTCTTTCCCTGGGCAACATTTTAGAAAGCAGTCACTTCATGACTAAGAATGGCAGGCTCTGCCTAGGCATGGGTGAATGCCTGTGATCCCAATAACTTGGGAGACAAGCACAGGAAGTTCAGAAGTTGGAGATCATCCCTAGATACATAGTGAATTTGAGGAAGGCATGGAATGCATAAGATGCTGCCTAAAAAAAAATAAAAGTAGGGCTGGGATGTGGCTCATTTGGTAGAATGTTTGCTTTGTATTCAGAAAGCCCTGGGTTCCCCTAGCACATAGGAACTGAGCATGATGTTACACATCTGTAGCCTGGGCACTCCAGAAGTGGAGACGTGAAGACTAAGAGTTCAAGGACAGCTTCAACTATATACTGAGTTTGAGGCCAACCTGGACTATATATATGAGACCCTATCTCAAATAATTACCTAATTAAAATTAATAAGAGGGGGGAGGACAGACCTAGAGCTCCAGGAAAAAGTTCGCTGATCAAACATTGTACAAATTAACAAATCTAAAGACAGTAGCAAGTGTTCTGAAACAGAGGGCACGATCAGCAATGACCAATGGGAGGGACACATGGGACATCATGGTGGCATAGGTTTACCTGAGAAAGCACCAAATGAATGCAAATCAGAGAACCAGTCAGATATGAGACCTGAGGACAGAGTGTCTAGAGCAAAGCAAAGGACCCTGTGCAAAGTCCTAGCATGAGCAGGAGGAACTTGAGCAGAAAGTGCATGCGTGTGGCTGGAATAGGAGGAAGGTGGATATCAGTGGATGAGGATAGAGAAGTCAGCAAGAACCAGGTGAGGTAGGATGCTGACTGCAGTGGTGTCTGGATGTCATTCTAGATGCAGAGGAAAGCCATAGAGCCGTTTTCCGGCAAGGGTACCACAACCCTTGGTCCAAGCATCAGGAGGCTGTGTTGCAGTCTACCTGTTTAGACCCAAAGATAATGCCCCCTCTCACACACACACACACACACACACACACACACA
>LOEQ01000138.1:335419-345591 GCA_001685075.1 Bramus lutescens | reverse complement strand
GGCTAGGGATGCACAAGCCTGTCAATCCAGCATGCAGGGATGGAAATAGGCAAATCCTGGAATCTTGCTGGGCAGCTGGCCTAGCCAAATCGGCGAACTTCCTGTTCACTGGGTGATCCTGTCTTAGCGCAATAAGGTAGACATTGATAGGGAAGAAACCTGCTATCTTCCTCAGGCCTCTGTGAGCACACATGTGGGCATGTGTACCCACACACTCACATGCATGTAAAACACACATACACAAATGTATGCAAATACAGCTTATGAAATTACAATAAGTTTAAGATGTTAAGAAACTTGATGAAATAGTGTTAGCGGTTTGTCCTAGTGATGGGCTACTCCTCCCAGCACACACAAAAGAAGCAACAAAAAAAAGAATCAAATTAGTTCTCTATCACATTCATTTATTCATTCAATAAATATTCCCAAGCTCTGTACTATGTGCCAACCCTGTTTTTCAAGGTCTGGACTGAACTACCTGTAGTTTCTTTGTTCTCTGAGTCTCCCTGCAGCCCATCTCCAAACCTCAGGGACTTTGAAACTCAGGGGCTTCCACACATGTGAGGCCCCAACTCTCTCAGGGTGTCGTCCTTCCAGATACTGCTCCTCTTCAACTACCAGAGCCTTGAGCTTTTGCATCACCTCCCAACCGGTCCCTTATGTCATCCTCTACCTGATGGGGGCACCTCAAGGCCACGGGGGCTATAAATGGGAAGGAGCATTCCTCACAACTGTCCCCGGGTCCCACTGTAGAAAAAGACACAGTAAAAGGAAAGTCGTGTGAGAAAATGCCCCCACACCTGTCTTGAACAGAAACGGATAAAGATGTCAAGGACAGAGCTCCCAACGGCCCCACCCAATCTCCTGCTTGAGTTCTGCTCTGGCTACAGACGGCTACAGTGGCTCTAACAGTGTGGTCTTGTCTCTACTCTCCTGGCCCAGACTTGGATTCACACTGACTTTTCAAAAAGGTGGATGGATCTTGTACTGAATGCTCAGTTTATTTTTCTTCTCTTCCTTTCTTTATTTCTATTTTTTCTTCTAAACAAGGCCTCATATCGCCTAGGCTGCCCTGGAAATCTCTGTGTAGTCAAGGGTGATCTTGAACTTCCGATCTTCCCAAGTGCTAGGGTTCTAGGCATGAGTCACCAGGGCTATTTTGTGCTTCTGTGGTGCTATGGATTGAAACCAGTGCCTTGTGAATGCTAGGTAAGTACTCTACCAACTGACCTGCACCCCCAGTTCCTGGAAGCTCAGTTTCTATTAACTTCTTTTTCTCCAATTGTCTCCCAGACGGAAAAAAAAAAAAATTGAAAAGCAAAAGCAGAACCCAAACTGCCCAGGGGTGGTTTGGCAAGCTTCAATTTCCTCCCAGGGAGAGGGAAAGTAGCCGGGAAAGGGTTAAATACTAACACACTTCCCTGGAAGGTTCTTTCTAGCTTGTTAGGGGAACCCAAGTCAAACCTTGGAAGGGATCAAAAATTAGCTCATGACAAGTGTAGGCTTCATGCTGGCTGCTGCAGCATTTCCAGCGAAAATGCTGGGGACATGGGGACTACTCCATGACACAGCACGATTGAATGGATTGCTTTGCAGACAGCTCTTCCAGCTGAAATAATTCTCTGTAACAACTTCCTTGACACGCTGTCAGATGGCCTGTTTCCAAGGTGATGGCCGATGCCTGGGGACATAATAGACATCATCTGTGGTCTTCCGGAGATGTGATCCCCAGAACGGCCCTGCTGCATTCTTCTGGCACTCGTCAAGTTGCTGTCTCTATGAAACCAGGGCCCTGTGCCTGGCCCCCCAGCAGCCTCTGGTTGTATTTGCACCAGAATATTGTTCCCTTTGCCTGCAGTAACTGGATCACAAACTCGAATGTCTTTGGGAGCCAGCCAGACAAGATAAATGATGGAAGTACTCTAAATGACAACCAGAACACACCTGCTTGTCCAGGGAGTAGCCACTGGTGGCTGTGGGTCACCAGTTTCAGCTTCAGGATGTTCTGGAACAGTTTCTTTGCAGATCTCTTCTGGCTGAAATAATTCCATAAACAATGTCCCGAGGAGCTCTCAGGATGCTCTGTGTGCTGCACCCAATCCTATCTCCTAGGAACCTCAGAATAGGACCTGACTGGGGAAAAGAGTCATTACAGATGTGATGAGTTAAATCAAGATGAGGTCATCCTAGTCGGGGGTGGGCCCTAGTCCAGTGACCAGTGCACAGGTAGGAGATATGAATGAATACACAGAGAGGAATACACGTGAATATACGTGAAGACAGAGGCAGCAAATGGAGTTTTATTATCTACAAGCCAAGGAATGCCAAGAACTGTCAGCAACTGTCGGAAGCTGGGAGGAGCAAAATCTTTTATGAATGGGAACAAAAGCAAACATGCTTAGGAACTCTGTATGGCAAGATCTTTCATCTGTATAGTTGAAAGCACCCTAAATCTATGCTGGACCCTTTGAAATCACTGTAGCCAGAGGGATATTTAGAAAGTTCAAATTCTACAGTGATGCCACTCACTTCCCTAGCCTCTCTTACTGATGCCCTAGTATACTTTTAATAAAGACACCATCAGTAAAGCAGCTGGGTCCTCCAGATCTTGGCTTCTGGTTCTAAGTCTTACTCTTACTGGATTCCTCTGGCTATGCCCATGTCCTCTTTGTTTCATTATATGCACTGGGCTCTAGCCCTCAAATATTCTCACATCTTCCCCACAAAATATGCATGCTCGCTCTCTCTCTCTCTCTCTCTCTCTCTTCCTCAAAAATACTTGTCCTGACTCCTTGTCTAAAGTTAGTCAGACGTACCATTTTAGATACGTTCATGGTGCCATCTCCCTTTGAATCTGAGCACCTCCTACCAAAATGTGTGATCACTTGATGTCATCCCCAGTGAACTGCAAGTGCCTTCCCATCATGTCCCACAGAAGGCAGGAGGCAGTCTGGAGGAGTCCCTCCTCGCAAGCCTGCAAAGTCCTCAACAGCCTTTGCTCTAAGCCATTGGTGTGCACTTCTCTTGTGACACTGTTTCACGGCTTGCACTGTTCTCTGATGCCTACACCTGTTGAGCCTCTGACTGTTGGCCACAAGGTAGGCAGGGACCACAGTGCTCACTTCTGCATTATCCAGCTAATCGTACAGGCTTTTGTATACTTGCTAAGCATCTACTGGGGCCTTAAAGACACACTAAGCTCCTCTGTTTAAAAATGGTAGAGATTTACTAATTGTAGGGACAGAGCATGGTATATGAGAAAAGAAGCCTAGAACCACGATTGAGTACAGATTGTGCCAGGCAAAAGTCAGGAGAGGGCAGCTTTGGACAAGAAGGCTACAAGGGTAATGATAGGCCTTCAGTTTCATAAGTCTCTCACTACAAAGGCCATAGTCCCATCACTACAGACACCATAGTCCATCACTACAGACACCATAGACCCATCATTACAGACCCACAGTCCCATCACTACAGACACCTTATTCCCATCACTACAGACACCATATTCCCATCACTACAGACACCATAGTCCATCACTACAGACACCATAGACCCATCATTTCACACCCATATTCCCATCACTACAGACCCATATTCCCATCACTACAGACCCATAGTTCCATCACTACAGACCCATAGTCCATCACTACAGGCCCATAGTCCCGTCACTACAGACCCATAGTCCCATCACTACAGATGCCATATTCCCATCATTACAGACCCATAGTCCCATCACTACAGACCCATAGTCCCATCACTACAGACCCATATTCCCATCACTATAGATCCATAGTCCCATCACTACAGACCCATAGTCCCATCACTACAGATGCCATATTCCCATCATTACAGAACCATAGTCCATCACTACAGATACCATAGTCCCATCACTACAGATGCCATAGTCCCATCTCTACCAACACCATAGTCCCATCACTACAGACGCCATAGTCCATCACTACAGACCCATAGTCCCATCACTACAGACCCATAGTCCCATCACTACAGACACCATAGACCCATCACTACAGACCCATAGTCCCATCACTACAGACGCCATAGTCCATCACTACAGACACCATAGACCCATCACTACAGACCCATAGACCCATCACTACAGACCCATAGTCCCATCACTACAGACCCATAGTCCATCACTACAGATGCCATAGTCCATCACTACAGACCCATAGTCCCATCACTACCTACACCATATTCCCATCACTACAGACACCATAGACCCATCAATACAGACCCATAGTCCCATCACTACAGACCCATAGTCCATCACTACAGATGCTATAGTCCCATCTCTACCAACACCATAGTCCCATCACTACAGACCCATAGTCCCACCATTACAGACCCATACTCCATCACTACAGATGCCATAGTCCATCATTACAGACCCATAGTCCCACCACATGGATTCCCATCTCTGACTTAAACCCTGCTCAGATGAGTCTAAACTCAAGATTCTATCAGTTGTTCTCAGACAAGAACAATTCCCCAGCCCAATCTCCCAAAATATTTGTCACCATGTGGAGACAGTTTTTACTATTTGCACCTGAGATTAGGTGGCAGATGTGGACTGCTCCTGGCCTCTCATACCTGGACCAAGGATGCTGAGGAATGTCCCACAATGCACTGATGACACAGCACCTCTTTCCTCAGCAATCAGTTATCCAACTCACAGAAGTGGCACCACATGGAAGCAGTATACCACTGCCATCCTTCAGACAAGGGCCTGCCCTCCCACTCACACAGATGCATGCCATGGGCTTCGGTCAGTTCCATCTCCAGGGCATTCCGGTTTGCTCTTCTTTCCATAGAAGAGTCTTTAACCATAATTAATGTGCTTTTAAACTTTGAAGACCACAAAACAGTTTGCTCTGATTCCAACAATCTCTTGTCCAGGACCCCAAATTCCCTGTCCTGCCCATTGGCCTAAAGTAGGAACTGCGCAGCCTCAAGGGACTCCCAGCAGCCCAAAGAACGCAGGAAACATGTGGTTAATCACTTCAACCTGCTTCACCAGCGACTCTCTGAGGCCTGTTTATTGTTCCACCATTCGGCTGCCCCGGAGTTATCCAAGACCAAAGTCTTACATTTATTTGTAGAGTAAAAGAAGGTATATTTTTACTCTCACGTCCCTTCCAAGTCCCTGAATTAAATTAGTGTGAACTTTCCAGAATAAATTCACCTTTGAGCAGAAACGAAGCATGGAAAGTTCCAGCCCGAAGGACACCTTATTGGAAAGCCCGAAGGATGACTGCCTCTCCAACATTTACTGTCGCAAAACATACAGTGTTGGCTAATACAAAAGAGCCTCTCAGCAGGGCAAATGTCAGCAACTCAAGCCTGTCTTCCAGATCCTTCTTCTGCAGATTGTACACACACATTCATTCATACACACACACATACACAAATGGAAAGGAAGAGAATGGAAAAAGTAATACATGTGGCTCTAATCTGCACCATGTCACTGCCTCAGATACAAGGGAAGAATGTTTATCAGAATGAGTAGGGGGAGCCACTAATAACACAAGGAAGACCTCGGAGTCTCTTCCTCCATTGCATTCCTGATGGACCACAATTGTGGGCTAATGGCATATGTCACCAAGTCAAACTTGGCCTCCTTGGGTTTCCCTACAGAGAAGGCCTCAGAACTGGCTTGGCAGTTTGTCCTGTGGGAAGGGAGGGCACTTGGAGTGTACTTCGTCCCTTACTATGGAAAACTATTTTCCAATCACTTCCAACCCCTGCGAGGTCCCAAACCTGGGCAGTTTTGAGGCCTTTTCACAAAAGTGCATCCATTGCTGTGCTTTGCCTCCAGAAGCCTGAAATGCTGTTAACTAAGGTAAGGCAGTAAGAAGACCAGTATGGGTGACAGTTGTATCTGTGATACACTGGCTTTGCTCAAGCATGTGCCAGAGCTTGGGTTCCATCCTCAGAGCACCTGGTGGAGCAGAATACATTCAGAAAACTATTGCAGTACAACCCCCATGAAAAAACTGCTTGCAGAACACTTCATCATTAACTGACAAACAAGTCAGGTGCGATCGTTCACACCTGTTATCCCAATACTGGGGAGACTGTGGCAGGAAGCTATTGAGTGACTGGCTGTCCTGAGCTACACAGGGAAAGCCTGTCTGAAACCAACACAAAATAGATGGGTGTGGTGGTACATGCTTCTCACCTCAGCTCTTGGAAGGCAGGGATGAGAGAATTACCACAAAGTTGAGGCCAGCCTGGTCTATAGATGTCCTAAGACAGAGAGAGCTACATGGTGAGACCCAGTCCCAAACAAGCAAACACTCTGCTAGAACACAGACTTTCCTCTAAGCTGACATTGTCAAAGGTTTTAGCAGCACAAGGCTGCTCTCCTCCTCATGATGACACACACGGAGTCTCGGGCAGAACACACACATGAAAAGGAGGCAGGAACTGCTCTAGCATCACCTGGGGCTCAGGACCAGCTTATTCTATGTCAGTCTATGTCCCAGCAAACTTCTATGTTATCGCATGAGTTATCTGGAATAGCTGGCTTCAGAATGAATCTCTTCATCTCTCGATGGACATGGCATCTTTGTTAATGTGCCATCATTGAGCCCGATCACATGACTGTAGTGATGCACAAAATAACAACTACCAGGGATCCAGTGTGGAAGTTGCCTTTCACTCTGCTTGATTCTGTGTTATTTCTTCTCTAAAAGGAGGTTTTACCTTTTTCTCTTTTTTCTTTCTTTCTTCTTTTTNCCTGTCCTGGAACTAGCTCTTGTAGACCAGGCTGGCCTCTAACTCACAGAGATCAGCCTGCCTCTGTCTCCTGAGTGCTGGGATTAAAGGTGTGCACCACCACTGCCTGGCTTATTTTTTTCTTTTAAACAAAAATGTCTTTAAAAAACAAACAAACAAAGAAAAACAACCCCACCTTTCCTTTTCTTCACTTGAATTTGATTAAGTAATGGTACAAGAGTAAGAAGCTGCTCCAGTGGTTCCCAACCTTCCTAATGCTGTGACCCTTTAATACAGTTCCTCACGTTGTGCTGACCTCCAACCATAAAATGATTTTGTTGCTTCATAACTATAATCTTGTTGCTGTTATGAATTATCAATATCTGTGTTTTCCAGTGGTCTTAGGTGACCCCTGTGAATGGGTCGAGACCCACAGATTGAGAACTACTTGACTAATACATACTATGGTGCTATAAATGGTCCTGTGTATCATACCTACTGTTTTCACCGATGTCCTTCTTAGAAATGGAGAAAGGTTCCTTGTGATGACAGTCACCCATCAAGGGTCCAGGCTCAGGCACGTGCTGAAAATGGCTAGGCAGAGATTCTATCTCCCACCATGTCCCTAGACATGTAACTACCATCTGACACCAAAGAAACCCCCAGGAAGCTCCACAGAGGGCAAGATGTAGGCTAATAAAATCCTAACATCATAACCTAAATTATTACAATTTAAACTTGTTGATAAAAAACATTTAGTTATATTCACAGAGTCTCTTGTTTATTTTATACTTGTGATGAGAAACTCTCTTTAAACATCTTTCTTCGTCAGAGAATGGTCCCCTGAATGCACGTAATCACCAAAGCAATGACCACCAACTCTGATCTGTTACCCTGCCAAGGAAACCCATGTGATAGGGGGAGTCATTTGATAGGCTTCTGGAAGCTTCTGTTCCCTAAAACATTCTTAGCATTCTCCTTTAAAAAGCACAGGGGCAATTGAAGTAGTTGAAAATGTGGCTTTTTCCTGGCCAGCACTGAAAAATAATATTCCAGAGACCATGTATTCTATCTCACAGTCCTCATTTCAGCAGGCCGAATACAGAAAGCACATTTGGATTGGCACATGGGTTGAACTATTTTACTTTAGAGAAGAAAAATTGAGCAATCTTGGAAGAACTCCATATTCTCCTTTTAAAAGAAAAATTGAGTTCCTCTTGAAAACTAGTTAGGGCTTCGAGCAGGAAGGAAGGGCTTGGAACAGCTGTCCCCGAGCGAGCTGGGAGAATGTTAATCACTGTCCCTTCTCTCCTTCACTCGGGGACCAATGCACATCCCAGGTCGCAGCTAAAGGAAACTGCACGCACTTGACTTTTGAGACAGTAGTAGCCTACAAGCCAGATCCGAAACATACTCCAGCCCAGAAACAAACCCCAAGGCATCAATAGCCCAGAGGGTCAGAGATGGACTGACTAGACATTTGAGAAAGTCATTTAGTTTTGACTAAGGCTCCCCAGGAAAAGAGCAACTTAACAAAACAGAGCAAAATGAAATTTCCATATACACAGGCATCTGTAACTTTAGCCAAGCATAGTCTTTGGCAAAGCATACAGTGCTGAGCTGAACATAGATGAAATACAATGATTTCTGAATTTTGTCAAGTAAGAAGAGCAAGATACGGAGAAACAGACAATTTGTAGATTTATTTTAATAAGATAAACAATAATTCCCTGCGATTGCTATTCTTGGTTGTCAACCTGACTATATCTGGAATTAACTAAACTCAAGCAGCTGGGCACACCTGTGAGGGATTTTTTTTTCTTAATTAAATCATTTGAAATGGAAGAGCCTCTTCTAATCCTGATCTTCTGCCGGCAGCCTGTATAAAGGCTATATATGGGAGAAATAAGCATGGGAGAAAGAAGCATTCTCTTTGCCTGTTTGCTCATTCTCTCTCTCTCTCTCTGGCATTAGAGCACTAGAGCCTTCTTCAGGACTCCAGCATAAACCTGAAGACCAGCTGAGACATCCAGTCTCATGGACTGAACAACTACTGGATCCTTGAACCTTCTGTCAACCATTGTTGAACTAGCTGGGCAACATCCTGAAAGCCATTCTAAAAAATCCTCTTTCTAAATATATATATATACTCATTCTATCAGTTCTGTTCCTCTAGAAAACCATGACTAATAAAGATTTTGGTATTAGAGGTCATTCTATAGCAACAGAAGTACAAAGGTAAATTTTTTATGTATCTGGAATAATAGGCTTCCCAATTTGCCAACACCTATAGTTACTGAAAGTCTCTTCTAAAAGCTTGATGAAACAGTGTGAGCTACTTACAGACTTAAGGAGACAAATGCATTTGATTATCCTGGTTCACCGATTGTTAGAGACCACAGATTGGGTGACTCTGGTCATAAAACTTTTGACAATCTGTAGAACAATAAGGAAAAAATGCTGCTGGCCAATTGCTCCTACCGTCTCTGGATAAACGATGCTGCTGGCCAGTTGCTCCTCTTGTCTCTGGATAAACGATGCTACTACTGGCCAGTTGCTCCTATCGTCTCTGGATAAATGATGCTGCTGGCCAGTTGCTCCTCTTGTCTCTGGATAAACGATGCTGCTGGCCAGTTACTCCTACCGTCTCTGGATAAACGATGCTGCTGGCCAGTTGCTCCTACCGTCTCTAGATAAACTGACAAAAGAAAGGAATGAGCTCTGTGATAAAATTAACCAACTTCTCTCTTCTCACAGTATGGAGAGGATCAACAGTGAATTCAGTGATAAAACTGACAGGCTTCAGATGCACATGAGCAATCTAAAGGTTTGTAAGTGTGACCTGGAAGGGAATCTCCTCTTCAGCCCACAGAGATCAAGTTGCAGAAAATTACACCAAAGCCTTCATAAGGTTGGCTGAGCCAGGTGTGGTGGCACACTCCTTTAATCCCATCACCTCAGAGGCAGAGGTAGGCAGATCTCTTGTGAATTTGAGGCCAGCCTGGTCTACATAGTGAGTTCCAGGACAGCCAGGGCTATGTAGAGAAACCTTGGCTCAAAACAAACAAAGGACAAAAAAAATTCAACAATAACAAAACCCACCCAAAATTTGAAGGCTGAGGAGATAACACAGTGGCTAAGGGGGAGTACTGCTAATCCAGAGGACCCAAGTTCAATTCCCCACACTGAGGATCTGACGCCTCTGGCCTCCATGGATACCCACATACCCACATACATATCATCTTAAAAATTAAATCAACATTAAAAAAGAAGTTGGAACCTTTAATCTCAAAACTCAAGAGGCAGAGGCAATTGAACCTTTGTGAATTCGAGGCCAGCCAGCTCTACATACCAAGGCTGTGAAGGGAGATCCTGTCTTGAAAGAGAAAGAGGAAGGAAGGAAGGAAGGAAGGAAGGAAGGAAGGAAGGAAGGA
>LOEQ01000138.1:294099-308625 GCA_001685075.1 Bramus lutescens | reverse complement strand
CCCTCTTGTGTGGCAAGATTATTTCGTTACCATGGTTGCTGGGTGCAGCCCCCCCATTTGGCAGGGCCAGATGGGGGGGTGGCAGCCTTCAAGCGGGCAAATGTTCTCTATTTCACCTTAGTAATTTTCAACACCACACACAAGAAGAAATGCTTTTACACTACACCAAGTTGCATTCATTCTTATTCTATAAATTTCCTGCTCTATCTACACTACAGATTCCCCTTTATTTGTTCATTCAGAGGAATCTGTTTCCATGCTCATTACACATGGTCATGGTGTCTGTCTCAGCACAGCAATAGAACACTGACTAAGACAATACATCTCGATTTTTTTTTCAACTGTACAATGGTACAAAAGCAATACACATTCAGTAGAAATCATATTTAAATTAGAACCTCTTCCCAAAGTCCATCGCACATAGTAATCTCATGACACCTGGCAGTGGCTGTAAGCCACAGTCCCTTATCAAGTAAGAGACTGACCAAAACTCTACCGTGCACTGAGTTGCTGAGCTGCTGTGGCCAGTATGTCACACACAATGGTACTTTGGGTGCAGCTGAAACAAGATCTTGCTATGTAGCCCTACCTGTGTAGACCAGGCTAGCCCTGAACTAGCAGATCTCTGTCTGCCTTTGCCTCTCAAGTGCTGGGATTAAAGCTGTGTGCCACCATATCTGGCTCATGGTGACATTTTGATTCATGATATTTTTAGCACCTTTAAAAAAAAGATTTATTTATTCATTTATTGTACATTGGGGTTTTGTCTACATGTTCATCTGTATGAGGGTGTCAGAATCCCTGGACTTGGAGTTACAGACAGTTGTGAGTTGCCATGTGGGTGCTGGGAATTGAACCTGGGTCCTCTGGAAAAATAGCAGTGCTCTTAACCGCTGAGCCATCTCTCCAGCCCTGATTTATGATATTTTTGATTTATGATGGGTTCATCAGGACATGAGTCCACGGTAAACTGAGGGACTCAAACAGAAACTGTACTAAAGAAAATTAAATGGAACGAGGCACATTGGAATACATTCATAGTAATATTCAGTTACTGGGGAGGCTGGGGCAAGAGAATCACTTGAGTCCAGGAATTTGAAGTCAGCCTAGATAAAGCACACACACACAGATGGATGGATGGATGGATGGATGGATGGATGGATGGATGGATGGATGGATGGATGGACAGACAAACAGACAGACTTTCAAAAGAAATGAAATTGTGTTTGTAACATTAAGAGTGAAGTGGCCTCTACTATCCTCATACAAAGTTAAGTAGTCTTCTAGCACAACTCTGACAGACAAGAACAGCTAGGCACCAGGAGCCACGGAAGGCTTTGGGGGACAAGGGCAGCTAAGAGGTAAGCAGAGATAGGAACTAGTAAGAGCAGTAGCAATGTGGGGAAGCAGGAACAGGGAAACTTCGTGTAAATCAACGGTTTGTGGTTGGCAGTGTGACTCAGTGACAGCGTGCTATCTAGTGTATGCTCATTCTTCAGCACCACAGACTTAGAGGACATAAACTAATAGTGGCTTATCTGGCTTGCCCATACCTCAGGGGCTGTGGAGATGAGAGTACTAGATCATGTAGCAGGGCTTTAAGACAGGTGGAGGAATCTGGCTACCACAGGGTAGGTAACAGGATCTCTAAAGGTAACTCCGTGATAGGAGATGAACATACTGTGCCTTCAGGACATACAGCTATCAAGGAGGAGTTGGAGGAAAGAGAAGAAATGAAGGAGAGGGCGGCAACCCAGACACAGGAAAGACCGAAAATGTAGCAAGAGTCACGGGGAGCGAGAGGAATGCTACAAATAGATGGAAGGGGAGTGGGTAGGGACACATAGCAACAGCTGATGGAGGGGAGGCAAGGAAGGCATCAGAATAGATGCCAGTGAGGTTCTCAGGCCAAGACAGGCCAGGCCCAAGCCAGAGTGGAATGTAGTCTGGACACAGAGTTAGACCTTGGGAAGAGAGAGAAAAACACACAGTTAGCATTTGTTGTAAGAGCTGGAAGGTGTTTGAATGAGCCCCAAACATTAGGTTTGCTTCTCAAACCTTGAAAGTATACAGGTGAGCTGCAGGTGGTAGCATACTCCTACAGTACCAGCACTCAAGAGGCTGAGGCAGGAGGATGGCGAATTTGAGGCCAATCTGTGCAATATAGATTTACTTTAAACCCTCTGCCAAAATAAAAAGAAAAATTATACATGTGAATGTTACCTCAATAAAAAATAATAAATGCCCTCTGAAACATATATTAATCAATAGAAATTCTTTTGTAAATGCAGGTTCTGAGCCATTGAGTGCTTGCTGCTTCGTCTAGAGGACCAGATCCCAGCAGCCATGCCAGAGAGTTTCCAGAAGTCTGTAACTCCAGCTTTGGAGGATCTGATACCCTTTTCTGGTTTCCATGGGCATCTGCACACACAAGCACACACCCATACACAGAAACACACATATGCATAAGCAAGCATAAAATAAAACTGTTTTGAAACTGCAGATTCTGATTCAGGCAGTCTGGGCAGGGCATGGGATTCCAACAAAGCCTTCAGGGGTGACGATGAGGACAACGACAGTAATGGTGGTGATGGTGATGATGGTGGTGGTGATGATGATGCTGGTCAGGCAACCACAATCGAAAGCAGCAAAGGACTAGAGCTGTGCCTCCCAGGAATGACATGCGCGTGTCTAGTAGAATATACAAAGATTTCGTATAATGTATGCCTGTGGGAAGCAGCCGAGCTACTAGTCAGGAAAAATTCCAGGTTAGGATAGGTATTGTGGTTGCTCCCTCGCCTTAAAGCATGGTGCTGTGCTGAGGTCATTTACTCCTCAGACAACTTGATAGGGAGGTGTGTGTGTTCTCCCCCATTGTCCCAGTGAGGACACTGTGGCTCAGAGAGGTGGGCCACACAGCTTAGGCTTGTATGAGTAAGTACTAGAATCAGTGAACTCAGGTCTTTGTGGCCAGTGAGCAGCAGGCTGGGGTATCTGCATTCTAATTGCTCAATGCTGCCTCTGCTACCATTTTTTCCCCTCACAGAGCTCAGCACAACATCTTTGCCAGTAGTATGGGGATTCGGATTCACTCAATTCTGTTTTATAGATCTGGTATATGCACACCCATTTCCAAGAGGGCAAATTGAGGTTTATCAGAACTACACACTCTGGATTCAATGTTCACATTTCCCTAACTCCAGACTCGAGCCCATCTGCCCTGATGCTCACTGAGGGACCATTGCTAACACACAGACTTTGTCCCAAGGCTGAGTAACTTCACACCATTTGCGGGACACACGCCTCCCACCCCCACCCCCCACTCTTCTCTTGGTCTGGCGGACACATGCTACAGTTTAAAACCAATCCAGAGTTTAACCTGTAATCTTGGTGTCAATTGGTGGCTAATAGCTGTCGTGTAATTGTAAGAAGTGCATCAGACCACGGGCAGGTGTAGACAAGCCACAAGAAACATGGCTATACATCCTGGTCTTCTGGAACTGTCTACCCCTAGATTATATATGAAATTGTATGCAGAATGCCGCAGAGCCTTCTCAAGACCAACCTTTGTTTCAGATGTCACAGTAAGGAAGATGCTATAAATAACTCACAGCAGTTAATCAATCGTATTGCTTTGTTTTGTAGCCAAGACCTGTTCATACAGCACTACAACCAACGCCTAAAATACTGTTATTTTGCAAGGAGAGCATTCTAGAAACAAGGAATTACATGTCAGACAAATGGCACTCCAGATTCCAGCCACCATCCCCTTTAATGCTAAACGTGGTATTTTAAGTCATGACTACTTTTCTCTTCCACCAGAGGCCAGGTTCTCTGGCTGCCCTTTCTTGTCAATCCCCACCGCTCTCTCCTCCTCCCACTTCCTGGTTTCCTGGGTAATTTCTATGCATGCTTTGGCCTGCACCCCTCTCTTTCCTGCCTAGCACTTCATGACAGGAGAGCAAGATTCTTCTGTTTCCTCCAGTGGAGACTCCAGGCCTATTCTCCTGACAAGGCCCGTCTCACACAGGCGCTCACTGGGCAGCACTCCAAAGAGGAGCTACAAGACATTGACAAGGGACAGGTGGGACACAGGAAGACCTCAAGCTCTGCTGTACGTCAGCTACCCTCTCCAGGAGACCGGTGAGGAAGTGCAGCGATGTGAAGTCGCGCTTTATGACTGGGTGGGTTTAGCCCTCAGATTGGAGCAGAACTCTAACACCAGTGTTGGGTTGGGACTTCCCTGGGGTGGGGAGGGTGGAGGAGCAATGAGTAGGTAGGGCGCCATCTCCAATCAAGGACAGAAAGGGAGGGGAGNGGAAGGAAGGAAGGAAGGAAGGAAGGAAGGAAGGAAGGAAGGAAGGAAGGAAGGAAGGGCGGGCTCCCATATAAATGACAGTCAATAAGTATGCCCACGTCTCAGCTCAAATGGCTCCTCAGCCTACTGGAATGGAACCCTGACACACCAAGGATGACCACTTCTCTTAACTCCCCATCCAAGAGCAAAAAGTCTGGAGAGAACAAGAGAGAGAAGGTCCTCTAAGGCAATAGGGATCCTGGCTCTGGCCCCGTACATGGAGACTGGGAGAGGTCCATTCAAAGGTTTTGAGGGCCTTACAGTGGCTTGAAATCTGCACAGGCCCCCTTCATTATCAACACACGACATGTCGGGTGACCACCCTGAGGAGCAGCCGCACTCCTTACTTCCATGTCTAGAAGGGTCCCTGGGGGGGAGGCAAAGGAGTTGAGCCATCCCAACTCAACCCCTTGGACAACACAAGCCTCTGTGTCTCTCAACTTTAAACCTCTTTGTTTATTCTTTTATAGCTTTACTAGGGCTTCGCTGAAAAACAAAAGTATATATATTTACAGAGTCCCGGGTGATGATTTGATATACGCACACGCTCTGTGAGATGAGGACCACGCTCGAGTCAGTGAACACAGCCATTACCCAACATGCTTTGCTCTCAGGGTAAGAATGCTCAGGGTCCATTCGCTTACCTTAGTCATAACACTGTCCATTGCTGTCATACCACACTGCGCATTACATGTGCAAATCACTCACCCAGAGCTGGGTGTGTCCAAACTCGAACCAACATCTCCCCAGCTCTCACCCCCACTCAGCAGCCCCAACTGTATTCGACTGTTTCTGAGTTAATTGTTTTTTCTCCTTTGATAAGGTCTCATGTAGCCCAGGCTGGCCTCAGACCTGATATGCAGCCAAGGATTATCCTCAACTCCTGATGCTCCTGTCTCTACCTCCCTACTATTGAGACTGCAGGCTTACTACGATAGCACGCCTGGTTTGTGTGCCGCTGGGACTAAGACTCTGAATTTTCTCTAAGCCTTAAGTTTTGATTCCAGCTTTGCCCAAAGAACCCGAAGAAAAGTCAGCCTTCCTCTGCCTTCCTCCTTCCAGGGTATTTCAGGCAAGCGAAACCAGGTGGCCAAGTGTTGTCTGCCTTCGAGCCAGAGAGCACTGAAGCCCCCTCCCTGCTTCCCCCCACAGCTGCTAGCCTTTGTCTATCAAAATAAATTCCAAATCCTTTGTCACATCAAGACAGACTCACATATCAGCACATTTGGGGTGAGGCTGAAGGACGGACAGCAGGGGCACAGCCACCTCAAAGGCAACAGACGGCTGAGGCACAAGTGGTTGTTTTCATGGAAGGACATGACCCCAGAGTCCCTGACATGCCACTCAAACAAAAACTCCACGGCACCTCTCTCCTTCCCTGCCTACCTCACTGTGACAGTTCCCCCCAGGGAAAGACTGCCTCGGCTAATCACCCCGTCACGTTCCTGCCTCCAAAGAACACTACAGTAGTTGCCGCAGTGTTTGACAAAATGCTGCATACAGAATGTTTAAAAATAGTAACCAAACCGAAACGTATACCTTGAACAAATCATCCCAACAGATGGGACTTAGAGCATTTATTATCCTTCTCTGGTCTGGGACTTTTCAAGCACTCTGCTTCCAGCGGGCCAGGCCTGGAGCTGTTTGATGGTACCTCTCTGACCAATTACATACTAATTAAAAGACCTCGGTGCGCTGGAGGCAGCAGCTTTGCATATGGATTTTAATTACTGGGCCCTAGTTTTGCCAAGAAAACACAAAAGGCTTTTCTGGCTGGATGCAGAGGTGTAGAGGGAACACATGGCTTCCATGGGACTGGAGGGTAGGAGTGTAACCCAGAGCAGNCCCCCCCAGCGCTCCCCAGACCTCTGCAGTCTCCCACGAGGCCTGTGTACCAGCCTTATCTTAAGTCCTTCATTCAATGTCTCAGGAACAAAGGGCATTCTCAGTAGACATGACACAGCCATCCTGGACTGCACATATCCCTGGGCTGTCTCTGAATGGGCCATTTTTTTCACCCCTGTGGCCTTCCCTTGATTTGGGACCAAAGACTTTTGTCTCTTCCCCTACACATAGGTCTCACAGATCCTGGGGTGGGGGACCCATAATTTCGGCTACCCAGAACCCATTCCTCTGTCTCTTTCCGAGTTAAGCCATCATTGCCAGTGTACAAAGCTGAGGCAGGAGTATGCCTCCAAAGCAGGAAGATGTGCCTAATGCATGATCAACCTCCACAATTAACCCCTCCTGTCCTGGTGTTTGTCTCAAGGATGGGTACTTGATCCAAGTCTGGCACCCAAACGTGGGGACCAGTCCACACGTTTTAGGATGGGTCCGCCAGCTAGGTGGCGCGTTGGGTATTGACTCTCCCACCCGCAGCTTTAGCCGGCCCTCAGACACAGCAGGCTGCTGCTCAATGCTCCCTGGCTGAAAACCTCAGTCAACACAAGTCAGCACGACCCACAGCGCATTTGGAGAGACACATTATCTCTCTGAGTCAGGGTGAAAAGTATCGTTGGAAGTTGTCGTGGAGAAGGAGAGATCTGAAAAGAGGCATCCCAGGGAAGACAGAACTGAGAAAAGAAAGAAGGAAGCTACCAGACTGGGCAGCTGTCCTCATGAACAAGGCCATTCTGGAAAGAATCCACTCAGGACGTTTTTAAGGACTAAAAGTTAATAAGTTATTTTTGTGTTTGCATTGGCTCCAGTTGGGCTTCCTATCATTTTACAAATAAAATCATCCCGTCTGGCAAAAATAAGATTGGAGGCAAGAGTTAAAATTGCACAGCCCTACAAGGACCACACTCAAGACAGCCTCCGAGGGGCCCCAAAGATCACGACCTGAGCCAAAGAACGCAGAACGGGAAGAGCTGTTGGAGACAAAGCATCAGCTCCACCGCCTTTGCCAGCTGGTCCTGCAAAGGTGTGCACGTGAAGGCCGATAAAGGCCAGACAGCCCACAGCAGCCAAGTGACAAATTCATCTTCTCGTTTGCTGTCTCATATGTAGCTGGGGCTCTCTAAGGCCTTAGCTGAACACTGTAGACCTCCTTCTCAAATGTTCAGCTGATGAAAGCCTCTTCCCCTTCTTTGTATATGACTGGCACCTCTTCTGTCCCTTCCTGCACGGATGACCTCCACCTCCTGCGACAGTCTACTTTCATCGTCTTGTTTGACTGACACTTAGCAGCATCCCGGTGCCTCCTGCTCACGAGCCTGCCCTTTCGGTTGCTCAAAACCTTTTCTTCTTGACTCTATGCCTTCTACAGACACAGAAGAACTCTACACCACTCATCCCTGCATCTTTTAACTTCAGGACATCAGTCACCTGCCCATCCTTCTCCATCCTTTCTCTATTTTCACAAGTAGTTCAAATACATTAAAAACAACTGTGGCTTTTTTACACTCTGCCCATAAGTAACCTCCCCCCCCCCAACATCAATTTCTCAGAATTTACTAACCTCTATCTGGTTAAACAGGTGTTTCTTCCTATGGTTGGATCTCAGCTGCCTGAAATATTTTGTTTTTCAGAGACAGGGTCTCAGGCTGGCCTCCAACTCCCAGGGAAAAGCAATCCTGCCTTGGCCTCCCAAATGGCTGGAATGCACCACCAAACCTAAGGTACATGAACATTTCCTAAAGACTCAGAGTGGTCGTAGAAAGTGCATTTAATTGTCTATTTCCTGCAGACTCCTTAGGTGACATGCTCAGTTATTTTTGCTTCCTGTGAATAAATTCCCCCATTTCTGTGACAGATTAATGCCATTTGCCAGTGTTTAATGTTAGCCAAGATCTGGCGATTCACAGATGGCAAGCTTCATGCAAACGTGAAACAAGGGTACTACTCTCTGGAACCCAGCATGCAGTTGGAAGCCCTCAAGAATGGCAATAATTATTTTTACATTCCTATCAGAACGTCTTGTGAATTTCCAGGTTGTTGGATGAGACTCACAAACTTGTTTCCTGGTCCAGGTGAGTCCATTTATTAGGATGTTGAGCTGGGAAAGGGGCAGGGGTGATTCAGATATAAACAAGTGATACCTTTATCATCTAAAGCCCCCTTTTGCCAAACTCTGCAATTTCTCATGAGTAACATTTGATTGGCCGTGTCGTCTATTACCAGAAGTTATTCTGGGGTGAGAAACAGGATGAAAAAAAAATAGATAGGTATTTACATTAGGTCCAAATTCTAGGCTTCTCTTAATATCATGATTAACCTGACTAGGTTATCTTCTCTACAGATCTTTCTTCGGAATATTCAGCTTCAAAATGACAATTTACTCTGGACCGAACAATGTAACTTTCCCAGGCTGGCATCTTTACTCCACTGGGGACCAACTTGCATACCCTCACACACCTCCACTGCCTCCTTTTCTCTCTGGCCAACACTGCATCTGTCATGATGACACTCTCCTTCCAAGAGTCTGAGATCTGACTTCTGGAAAGGACAGACGACCCAGCCCTGCAAGGTATGGCTGTCGGCTCCCAGTGCGTGTTAAACTGCTGTGGAAGAAGAGTCAGGAAAGAGCAGGGAGACCCAGACTCTCCACCATCTTCTCTAACTAAGCTGAGATATTTGCTTGCTGGACATACATGCCTGGAGTCAAATATCAGAACACTGTGTGACCTTCATGGCTCACTCAGAAAGGGTAGTGACCTGTCAAGCGTGTGGATGCCACTGTTTTGTTCGATCCATCACTCAACCCTTCTTGCAATGTCACCTTCCAAACAATTGCTGCCTTAGCTCCGACCTGTGGCCTTGCTTTCCGAATGGTCAAAATCAAGAAGTGGACTTTCTCTAGCCCAGAAATTTTCAATCTGTCATCTATGGGCCACCTGTAGCAGACTTTCTGGGGTAGCTAATAGGAAAGAAAGTTCCTCAACCTGCTCCAGTGTGGCCGCTAAACACACTAAAACCTAAGGGACACTGATCTGAATTTCTTCAGTGTGCCCCCAGACTAGAAAGGGCTGGGGTGGGGGTGGGGTCTTCCTCCTTATGCTTCATCTGCTCTCCTACCATCCTGGTGATCTCGTGGGGCGCCTCTTCTTTTACCTCCAAGTCTCCCAGGCAACCTTTATCCTAAAATAAGACTAGATTCAAGAGCCTGGCTGCAGGGTTCCTGAATGACCATGAGGAAATACTTGAAGCATGTACTGAAATTCTACCAGAGAGAAGATCCAGTGAGCCTTTGAGGAGACAGAACCAGGCTGTGCTGGATCCAGATCCCTCCCCATTTGTTCCATTTAGTCTTCATACTAAGACCACACCCACATCAACACAGCATGGCCAGTGAATCCCACAAGAGCAGAGTGGGCTACCTATCTCCATGCAAACTCACGCTTAAGGAGAAGACAGCAGCTGGCAACCAGGGTGACGGGGACGTCAATCTCATTTCCTTTCTCTTTCTCCTGTTTGGCCACCCCACACCCGTGCTGCTCCGTTTAATCCCCTTACTTGATCAACACTTGCACCACTGTTTGAGAACTTTCTACTCTCCCTTTTGTGTGACTTTGGCCAAAATCCATTTGATTACAGCTGTATTATTCAGTTTCTCTTTTGTGCCTTTATCTTTTCTGACTAAAGAGGTGGAAAATGTCCTTCCTGGTCGTAAGGGCACAATCTGTTTTGCTGAGACGTGACAGTTAGAACCGAACCTATGAGCACTTGCCATGAACAGCTCAATCTCTTTCCAGGTACTTCCTCACACAGGCCTCTTTCCTTCTCATTAATTTTATTTATTTATTTATTTTATGCATGTGGTTATTTAGCTTGCATGCATGTCTATGCACCACAGTCATGCCAGGTATCTGAACAAGGTTGTAGTTCAGAGCAAGTTTCCATACCCCTGAGACTGGAGTTACAGACAGTTGTGAGCTACCACATGTTGTAGGATATTTTCTGGCTTTTTGAGCGGCCCACCAACCAGCTCCCAAATAAATCACACAGATGCTTATTATTACTTATGAATGCCCAGCCTTACCATGGCTTGTTTCTTGCCAGCTTCTCTTATCTTAAATCACGCTATCTTTTGCCTTTGGGCTTTTATGTTTCTCTATTTCTGTATACCTTACTTCTTTCTCCATGACTTGCTGTGTAGCTGGGTAGCTGACCCCTATTGTCCTCCTCTCGTTCTCTGGCTCCTCTTTCTCTCTTTATCCTCTCTGCCTGCCAGCCCCGCCTATCCTTGCTTCTGCCTCACTACTGGCCATTCAGCTCTTTATTAGGACCATCAGGTGTTTTAGACAGGCAAATCATCACAGCTTCACAGTCAAACGCAGCATAAACAAAAGAAACACACGTGAAAATAATGTTCCCCAACAGCCATGTGTGTACTGGGAATTGAACCTGGGTCCTCTGAAATAGCAGCTAGTATTCTTAACCTCAGGACCATCTCTCTAGCCCCTCAATCAGTCCCCTTGAAGGGGAATAGACCAGGACCCCTAAAGATACCATACTCCTCAGGTGTTTACATCCCTGATATAAAATGATGTGGTATCTGCATGCATCTTTTTGTGCTATAAATTTCTCATAATACCCATCATGAGTAAATGCTACTAAATTATTATGCTGTCTTGTTTAAAAAACGACAAGGAAAAAGTTGGTGTGTTTTCAGTCTAGATTTAATTTTTTCTGAATGTTTTCCATCCACAGTCGTCTGAATCTGTGATGGTGGGAGCCATGGATACGGAGGGCTGACTGTACTATTTTTATCACCTCCAGAAAAGTGCTGAGGGCTGTCTGATCACAGGTCTGGAATCCAAAGCCCTGGTACCCCTTCTCTCTGCCGCTGACTGTGATCTTTCCCACTGTGGTTATCTGGCACCACAGAAGTAAGTGTCCCTAAATCCACACTCACAGCTGACCTAAGTCAAGCCATGAGGAGAGTGGGGCGAGTGGTCAGCCTCACCACCCTGGGCTCCTGGTCCCTCAACCAATCCTCTGCCTTCTGCAGGCTAAGCTCAGCAGGCCCCTTACCACATGGTTCCCCATATCTAGCCGACACTTCCTTTCAGGATAATGCATGCAGTCTTCACGTCTAGCTATCTTACGAGCATCCTTGCCACAACAAGTCAGGAGCTCATTTCTGCCAATATTGCCTCCACATGCGTGCTGCATCCACACCATCTACCCGAAAGCTCCGCTTTACTCTCTTTCATCCTGCCCTCTGAGATGTGTCTCAGAGCATCCCGGGAGACTCACAGTCACCACCCCAGAATCTCCACATGGGCCTTTCACACAGTTGTTCCTTTGAAGCCCTCAAATCCCCCAGTGGACACTTGTCTCTCCTTGGTAACTCTATGTGACTTTATTTCCTTCAGTCTTTGTCCTGTCCTTTTCAAGCCAACCAAGATCTGGACCAAGGGACAAGGTTCACTAATTGGCTTTGGCACACCACTTGTTTCATCACAACATGTGTCAGGCTCCCCATTTTATCGGGCTAGAGCCATCCCACCATGGTGATGTCCCCATCCCAGGTCCTTAGGTGCTGGGACCATGTCCCCCCCACCCCAAGCCTAGCTGAACTCTGAATGCTAAGTTGGCTTTTCCAGCTATCTCACTCTCCAGGCCTGCACATCTGGAACCATTCACAACGTGGTGGTTGAAATTTCCACTAATTCAAATGGAATGCTATGGATGGAGGCCATGGGGAGGCCCTCGGCTTCCCTCAAGTCCAGGCAAGTCACTCTGCTGGAAGAAGTGCATGTGTCAACAAACATCCAAGAAAGGGCTCCCCAGAGCAGAGCCCCGAACCTGGGGCAATGGAGAATGGAAAAGCTCGGCTCTGGATATGGTGGCCCTGAGGTAGGGCTGTGGGTTAAATGTTGTCCCTTCAAAATTCACCTTCTAAGAACAGGAGTGTGTGGCTGAAGAGGTGGCTCAGCTGCAGTCAGAGCACTCGGTCTTCCAGAGGATCAGAATTTAGTTCCCATAACCTATGCCAGGCAGCACAAAACTGCCTATAACTCCAGCTCCTGGGTATTGGATGCTTCTGGCCTCCATGGGCACCTACACTCACATGCACATACCCACATGCAGACAAACACACTCACTCATAATTTTAAATAATGAAAGGAACTACATACATCTTTATTTAATGATAGGAAGGCATCTCCTCCTTCCCTCTTTACTCCCACCCCCACTGCCCACTCCCCATCTCCCACCCCCGCATTATGAAGACACCATGAGAAGGGAGCTGCTATCTGCTAGCTAGGAAGAGGACCCTCACTAAAACCTAACCTTGTTGGCATTTTGACCTTGGCTGTCCCAACCCCCAACTGTGGGAATCGAAACCTCTGCAGCTGACACTGGACCTGTGTTCTTTTGTTGCAGAGACCAAGCCTATAACACAGATAACAAACTCCAATGTCCTCGCCCATTTTACATGGTTCATTGGTACGAACTAGAACCCAGACACATGACCTGCTTTGTCTGTTCAGTCACTGTGCCTAGGAAGGGCACAGATATGGGGGGAGGCAGCAAGGAAACCGGGGAAGAAACACATTTAAAAAAATGATTCATCCTCCCAGCTTCCCAATAAACATAGAATGACCACTTTATATAATCATGAATTCTTTCCAAACAGCATACTTACCTGTTTGTAAATGCATGGAATAAAAACCTAGAAAGGTACACACTGAGCGGACAGCAAGGGTCATCTCTGGAGTAGACTGGAAAAGAGGAGGGGGAAAGATGCAGGATGTTGATAAAGGGAGACTTCCACTGACGTCAACTATTTTAATGTGTTTGTCTATACAAGGAAAACCACACAGTCTTGTATTTATCTGCTGAACAAAGAAGGGAACAGAGGCAATATGAGAGACATGGGGGGCCTGGCTTTCCTGTTTCATATGGCATCTGTTCTCTATCCCTCTCTCTAGGACAGGAGAATGGAAAGTTTGGAGGTTCTGAGTGTTTGTCCCATGAATGTTATCTCCCTAGAAGTTGGTGCTATGCTCATCATAGTAAGCATGGCTTAGATACATATGTCCTGGATAGTTTTGTTTGTTTGGGGGTGGTCAACTTGACACAAACTAGAGTCACTTGAGAAGGGGGCTCCTCGACTGAGAAAACACCCCCACCAGATTAGCTTGTGGGGAAGCCTGTGGTGCATTTTTTTTGATTACTGATTCATATGGGAGAGCACAGTGCACTGTGGGCAGAGACCCCTGGACATGTAGTCCCAAATTGTGTAAGAAAGCATGGAGACATAGCCACTAAGCAGCATCCCTCCATGGCCTCTGCCTCGGTTCCTGCCTTGAGTTCCTTTTGCCCTTTTAGTCACAGTGCTTTGCCATGGCAACAGAAACCTAACTAATGACAGTGTGCTGGTGTTCATGACTAAAGGAGCTGGGGGAGGGGCAGAGCTCATAAAGAAGGTTCTGTGAGAGCCTGGCCAAGAGAGAGGGAAACTTCAGGACAGGAATCTGGTGTCTCTGGATAAGCGGGAATGTGGTACAAAGTGGGAAAGGAAGTCTGTATGGTTTCAAAGTTTAGATGGCTCGTGGGACTCTTGGTGGTGCCTGGTTAAGGATGCTGGAAGCAGAAACCAAGGTTCAGTGCTTAAGAGGGAGAGCATAACCCCTAGAGTGCATGTCCCTGTTCTTTCTGGCCAACCAAGGCCCATGCAATCCCCTTAGAGACTCTGCCCTCCTACACTTAGACAGGGGTTTCTAAGGGGTGACTATGTCCCAATGCCACACTGAGCCTCAGCAGAACATGAAGGCTGAGAGCACAGATTCTGGCTTCAGCTCAAATCCTGGTCCCATCACTTGGTAAGAGTTAAACAAAACCCACCTGAATAGGGGGTAGCCAGGTACAATCAAGTGACCTCACCCACACAGAAGGAATCACTCTAACTTCTAGAAACAATATGCTTCCATGAACACTAGAGTTGATCTTGAGGTCCCAAACTACACAACAGAGTCAAAAGGGAGCAGGCAGCCATTGTCTACCATACCCACCCCACCCCCAGGTCTGCAATCAAGCCCTAACTGCCATGTTTTTGGAAAAAGGTTTTATAGATTTCATTAAAGGCACTAATTAGGTGACTTTAACCAAAGAGGTTATCTTTAGAGAGATCAACTCAATTAGGCAGAGGGACTGAGCTTTTCCTGATAAGGAAGGAAAGGAAGGAAGGAAGGAAGGAAGGAAGGAAGGAAGGAAGGAAG
>LOEQ01000138.1:245916-258772 GCA_001685075.1 Bramus lutescens | reverse complement strand
AGAGAGAGAGAGAGGAGAATGGTTCAGACCCTATGGACAGGCAAATCTGAAGCCAGCAGAGGAAGGGAGTGGCCGAGATGATGAGGGAGCTGACCCCTTGGCCAGCAGAGATGACCCTGTTGATGAAAGCACAGGTGAGCCAACCCTCAGGACAAGAGTGTGGGAGACCTAGCCCCACCCCTCATCTGACACATGGCTCCTGTCCTGGCAAGGTGCAGGGCCTGCTCCCCAGAATGTTGCAGATGGTGGGGGGCAGGGATGGTCCTCCCACTTGGGCAGAGGAGGGATTCCCCCCCATCAACATGTGGGGCAGGTGGGAGAGCTGATCCTGTGATCCTAAGGGCAGGAGGGCCATCCCTGACCCCCATCGGCTGCAACACTTGGGAGAGCAGACCCTCCACCTCACCAGGACAGCACCACGGAGCTAACATGGTTAGTACAGGTCCGAAATTGTGACCATTGGAAAGCTTCCCCATTTCCCATCTGGCAGACCAACCCTACAGCTGAACAAGCCCAGACCCAGGGTGATGACTTGGCCTGCCCCAACATCCACCACATCTATGATCTGCTGGAGCATATGAAGGAACCTGACTCAGACCCAAAGCTGCAGGATCTCCACAGCACAGGGTAACAGTGGGATGTCCAGGAGGAGTCCTAGTGGGGGCCCAGGCATCAGTTATATCATGGAGACCAGGGGCCAGGGACCAGATCAATGACCCTTTGCAATGAACACATGCAAGTAGAGATGTATGGACCAAGGGGTATACGGTGTGACTTGTTGGGTCACATTGCAGCTTCTATGAAGAGATTTTTAATTCCTTACTTTTTTTTTCTCATTTTATTTTCTTCCTTTTTTTTCTCTTGAATTTTGTTTTGTTCAGGGAGAGTTCAGGGGTAGAGGGCAGATTCAAAGGGATTCATTCCCTAATGAATGGGATCAAAATACATGATGTGAAAAACACCTAGGATAAATAAACTTTATTTTAAAAAAGAATTTAAAAACATACATAAAGCCAGGTGATGGTGGTATACATCTTTAATCCCAGCACCTGGGAGACAGAGGCAGGTGGATCTCTGTGAGTTTGAGGCCAGCTTGGTCTACAAGAGCTAGTTCCAGGACAGGCACCAAAGCTACAGAGAAATCTTGTCTCGGAAAAAAACAAACAAGCAAACAAAAAATACATAAATGTGTGCATGTGTGTGTGTGTATGTGTGTGTGTGTTGAACAGTGTCTAGCACATGGAAACACTATACTTTTTTTTTAACTGTTACCATCTGTGGTGGTTTGAACAAGAATAGCTCCTACAGGCTCATATATTTGAATGCTTGGTCATTAGTGAGTAGCACCCCTTGAGAGGGATTAGGAGGTGTGGTATTACTGAAGCAGGTGTGGCCTTATTGAAGTAGGTGTGGCCTTGTTGGAGGAAGTGTGTCACTGAGCGTGAGCTCTGGGGTTTCAAAAGCCAAAGTCAGGCCCAGGATCCATCTCTTCCTGTTGCCTGTGGATCCAGATGTTGAACTCTCAACTTCTTCAGAACCATGTCTGCCTGCACTCAACCAAGCTCCCTGCCATGACAACAGACTAAACCTCTGAAACTGTAAGCCAGCCTTTAAATGGATTCCCTTCTAAGAACTGCCATGATCACACTGTCTCTTCACAACAGGACACTGACTAAGACATCACTGTTACTTTGCAAGTGCGGTGTAGAACAGTTTTTTCTCAACCTTATGGTCGCAACCCTTTTAGGGCCTGAGGACCCTTTCACAGGGGTCACATATCAGATATCCTGGATATCAGATATTTACGTTATGATTCATAACAGTAGCAAAATTAGTTATAAAGTAGCAACAAAATGATGCTCTGGCTGGGTGTCACCACAACATGAGGAGCTGTATGAAAGGGTTGCAGCATTAGGAAGGTTGAGAACCACTGAGGTAGAATAAAAGATGCTTCTTTTCAGAGGGTTCCACCTAATACCACACTGAAACTACATCAGCCCGGACTACAGTCATAGGACAGTATATCTCAGTCCCCCTAGCTGTGAAGATCTGGTAAGAAACTCGTGTTCAGCTTCCAGCAACCAGACCCATGTGGGATGCTAGGTACTCTCCAAGGCACACCCATGGCCACTCTCTTCCCCTCTCCCTCCCTCCCTCTCTCTTCTTTCCTCCCTCCCTCTCCCTCCTCTCTCATATGCACATGCATGCACACACAGACACTAACCCTGGATATTTTCTGCCCGGCAGGTAGAAAAGCTCAGGATGCCTTCTTAGTCAGCACTTTTGGTCAGAGACATTCTGGGCACAAAGAAATCAGGAGAAAAGTCTGACTCTGCTTGGAAATTCCCAGAGTTTTGGGCCTTAGGGCTACTGTGATAGTAGTTGGGCTATGGGTTCCTTAGGGTTAGTGATAGCTGGGTATTTTCAGAATGAGTCAGGCACCAGAGCTGAAGGGTTATCTGAGAGGCCCTGGCTTTCTGAGTGGATGCAGCTCTACAAAGAACAAACTGGTCCCTTGTTCTGTGATTGTTTCTCACCAGTCCATGCAAGCCCCCCATCCTTCCACATCCTGCAAAGCATTGCCTCAGGCCCTTCCTCCAGTTCCTACTGAGCTACCACTTACACATCTGCTAGCACTTAACAACAGGAGGCTTAATTAAAAGGAGAAAAAAAGGGAGCGAGAAGGCGGAGCGAGACAGTGACTAGGAAATGGAATCATATCTCCGATCTGTATTAAACTCTTCCTTTCCTCGTTTGCCTCCTTTAATCTACCCTAATTTCTTCCAGCTGCTGGGCTGTCCATCCCCAGAGAAGCAACAACAAAAACAAACAGTTAGGAATCACTGTCTTGGGGCCCTTCACATTTATACCTCTCAATAATCCGATAATATAGATGTAACTAAACCACTTCCGAGGGTGATGAGGAACTCACACTCAAAAAGGGAGGTTATGAATCTTCCCAAGCCAGCCAGTCCATGGTGGCTCACACCTTTAATCTCAGCACTTGGGAGGCAGAGGCAGGTGATCTCTGTTCAAAACTAGCCCACACTATATAGAGAGTTCTAAGCTTCTTTGGTTTCTCAAAAACCAAACAAACAAAAAATCTTGCCCAAGATCACACAGCTTGTAGCTGATAAAGCCAGGAGTCAAAAGGAATCTATGCCTCCAAAGCTCATCAACTACCTTTCCCATCTGCCTGAAACTGGGCTTTTCTAGTATGTACCCTGGGCTGGAAGTCATGCGAAGGAAACCTCAGTCTACAGCCTCTGACTTAATGGACACTGTGTCTTGCTTCCTTGGACTTAGGTCTCTGTGCACTCCACCTCTAAAAGGATTATTTGAAGGTAAAAACAAGACCAGAAAAGTGAAAGTGACTTTTTTAAGAAGATGCCATGAAAATCCACAATGGCATAATCAGCCTAAGAATCGCGTTTTTCCAGACGTCTGAAATGCATTTATACAGTAATCTTTCCAGTCAGATGTGTTTTCCTCATTTCCATGGTGCTTTTTAAATTACAGAAGCAAAGCGAGCTCCTATCGAACAGCCAAGTCCACCACATAAGAATGAAAGCAAAGTTTCCTCTAGCATGTTCTAATGCCCCAGGTCTTTCTGGGTCTTAGGGATTGCTATTGTTTTTGGTTCTCCCCTTCTGAGGACAAGAACTCCACCACTGAGCTATACCCACAGTTCTAGGTTTTCTTAAGAATATATCAATGCCGGACAGTGGTGGCACATGCCTTTAATCCCAGCACTCAAGAGGCAGAGGCAGGCGGATCTCTGTGAGATAGAGGCCAGCCTGGATTACAGAGCAAGTTCCAGGACAGGTTCCAAAGCTACAGAAAAAGCCCGTCTCAGAAGAAAAAAAAAATACATCAATACAGTGTGTGTGTGTGTGTGTGTGTTCCCAAGTGTGCACCAGATGTCTGCCCACTTGTAATTGGGCACACAGAAGCTGAGGCAAGAGACTTCTAGGCCAGCTGGACTTCATAACAAGGCTTTCTCAAATACAAAACAAACAATAATACATATCCATATCTTTAATTTTTTGTTTCTTGAAATCAGAATCTTATTCTGTAGGAATTTTGAATTGGTTTTGTCATTTTCTAATATTGGGGACAAAATCCACAGCTTCACTCATTCTAGGTAGATACCCCACAGCCTTGCCATATTCCATAGTTTTAAATCTTCTCATTTTGGACTGGAGAGATAGTTCAGCGGCTAAGAGCACAGGCTGCTCTTGCAGAGAACCCAGGTTCAATTCCTAACACCCACATGGTAATTCAAAACTGCCTGTAACCCCAGTTCCAGGGGATCTGACACCCTCACACAGACATACATGCAGGCAAAACACCAATGCACATAAAATAAATGTTTTTTTTTTAAAAAAAAAGCTCATTTTGCTCAACGTTGCATTTATTTATGTATCTCCACACTTATCAGCTCAGAGCCATCTGTCTTCTAAACTAACACAAGTAACTGCATTATATGCATGGATTGAGATCTACTTACCCAGTTTCCTGTCGAAGAACATTTGGCTCATGACTCTTTGATGTTGTAATGGCTGTGGACTATGTTAAGAATCGCTAAAGGCAGCCTATGAGGAAAAAGAGAAAATATTTGTCACTTGTATCTCTGGTCAGGGGTTAATTTCTAAACCATGTAAGGAACTTCTATAATGCAATAACAACAACAAAAAGAAATGATAATCCAATTTAAAAGCAGACAGTTCTCTAATGGAGACACACCAATAGCCAACAGCTATATGCAAAGATGCTTGGATAGGAGAGTGTGATGGCATACACCTTCAACCCTAGCACTTGGGAGATAAAGGCGAGAGGATCCCAAACTTGAGACCAGTTTGAGCTGCACATAGAGACTCTATGAGGATGAGGAGAGGGAGAGGAAGGAAAGGGGTAGAAGGAGGAGGAAGAGAAGAGGAGGAAACAGCGGCAGCAACAGCAGCAGCAGCAGAAGCCACTGCCTTACCAGAGCCAATCAGCAGAGCTATTATAAAGCAACAGAAAACAGCAAGTAGATGAGAAACTGCGTTGCTGGTGAGAACGATAGGAGGCCATGGAAAACGGCATGGGAATGCTAAGACCTTAAAGCTAGAACTACCCTTTTATCTGACAACCCCACTGCTTGGGATAAATCCAAAGGCACTGCAAGTGGGATCTTGGCCTGGCAAGATGGCTCAACAGGAAAGGACACCTGCTTTTGCGAGCCTGATCTGAGTTTGATCCTTGGAACCCATGTAAATAAAGACAAAAAGAGAGAACTAATTCATGCACTCATACACACACACATACCCCACATCACATACAGACATACAGATACATGATTGATAGATTAAATGATAGATAATCTCAAAGAGATATTAACACCACGTCATATTTTCAGCAGCTTAGAGAACCACACACCTACACCTACAATCCCAGCACTCAGGAGGAAGATAGAAGCAGGAGGATCAGGAGTTCAAGGCCAGTCTGAGCTAGGTGAGACAAAACCAAAATAAAAGAGATCTGAGGACAACCTAAATATCTATTTAGGAATGAATAGTTTCTTCTGTATATATTATACAGATAAAATAGAATCGTATTCAACCTCAGAAAGCTAGGCATGGCGGTGTACACCTGTGATCCCAGCATTAGGGAGAGGGCAGAAAGAAGCTTCTCAGTCTGATGCTAGCCTGGGCTGCACCATAAGTCCCTGTCTCAAAAATAAGGAAATTAGGGGGGAAAAATCTCTAGCTAACAGTACACGTGACGATTATTGTTGAGTCAACTTGACAGAACTAGAGTCGCCTAGGGGACCAGGCTCTGGGCATGCCTGTAGGGAGCTATCGTCACCTCAGTACCTGAGGTGGAACAATCCGCTCACTATGATGGTGCCATTTCCTGGCTGGGATCCTGCAGAGTGTGGAGAAGGTAAACTGAGCAAAAGCACCCATTCTTCTTTCTAGTCTGCCTGACTCTGGATGCGATGGGGCCAGGTGTTGGCTGCCGTGAGTGAAGAGAAACCACTTCTCCCGGAAGCTGCTTTTGCCAGGTGTTTGTGAGAGCAGCAGGAAAGAGCACTTGCCCCATTAACCCAGAAACGCATCTGAGTTATAGTCGTTGGTATTATTACTGAAATGGAACAATTGTTCAGCTTAACGAAAGTGTCAATTCATATAATGTCATAAATAATAAAAGATGTTCCCAGGCGATGGTGGCGCATGCCTTTTAATCCCAGTACTCAGGAGGCAGAGGCAGGCAGATCTCTGAGCTGGAGACTGGCCTGGTCTACAGAGTGAGTTCCAGGACAGCTAGAATTGCACAGAGAAACCCTGCCTTGAAAAGCAAAAACAAATAAAAAATGTAAAAGAAGACAAAAGAGGAGGAAGAACTAGAACTATGGCTCAGAACTTAGCCATGCACTCATCCCCTTGTCTTGCTGCTGCTAGAAACTTGCTGGCAAAGGCAACTTAAGAAATGGAGGGTTGGGCTGGAGAGATGGCTCAGAGGATGAGAGCATTGATGGCTTCCAGAAGATCCAGGTTCAATTCCCGGCACCCACATGGCAGCTTATAACTGTATGTAAATACAAGATCTGACACCCTCACACAGACATACATGCAGGCAAAACACCAATGCACATAAAATAAAAATAAATATTTTTTATAGAAGAAAATAGTGTTTATTTTGGATAGCAGTGCAAGGGTACAGGTCCATCATGTCAGTACACCATGGAGGCAGGAGCTTGAAACGGCTGGCCACATTAGATCGGAGGTCAGGAAGCAGAGGGATGCTGGTGTGCAGCTTGCCTTCTCCTTTTCATTCAGTCCTGGTCCTTCGTTTAGGGTGTTTCTTTGAACCTCAATAAACCCAGTCTAGAGACTCCCTCCCAGACATGCCCAGGTTGTTTCCACAGTGAATCTAAACTCCATCAAGTTAACATCAAGATTAAGGATCATAGCTAGCAGGTTCTAGATTTGATTCTCGGCATTCCACAGGGGAGAAAGATCTACAGAGTAGGCATCTCCTTCCTTTGAGGAATGGCTATTTCTAAGCGTACACATTCATAAATATGTTATCTATCATGTTTTCATGTTAAGAATTACAGTAAGACAGACAATACCACCTAACTCTGAAGGAGAGATCCTGAGAAGAAACACATGTGCCCAGGCTAAGGAGGAATGGGTCACGATGAGAAGAAGCCACAAAGGAAAAGGCAACCTAAGTGCGGGAATGAAATCTCATGAAGTCTCTTCTCATAAACACATCCAGGATGCTCCAGGAATTCAGAGAGCTGGATCCCAAGAGTAGGGATGGTGAGATGGCTCAGTGAATTAAGTTAGTTGCTACCAAACCTGATGACCTGAGTTCAGTCTTCAGGACTCATATGGGGAGAGACCCAACTTTTGCAAGTAGTCTTCTGACGTCCACACGCATGCAGTGGCACACATGTGTGTGTACACACACATACACACACACACACACACAGACAAAGACACTGAGAGAATCAGAGACAGAGCAATAAAGATAGAGAAAAGCAGGGACAGAGAGAAAGAGACGGGGAAGTATCTGAAACTGATGAAAGAAGGCTGGAATGTGTCTCCTAAACATCCTGCCGTGAAGATGAAGTGCAGAGACTGAGACTCCAAGTTCTCGACGGAGCCTCTTGGCTGCCCCTGCCTGTTCATTCAGCCATCTATAAATGGTCACTCGTGTTACCTCTGGCTCTCAGATCCAGAAACACAGCTGTGTGTGTGTGTGAGCAGTCACACAACCTGCTTCCTCACTTTCTCCCCTTGCAGACATATAACTCGGAATGGAATGGCTATAGAACATAAGAGATAGACACTAAGTCCTTGTAGAAACTGCTTTCCACAGTGGTTGGACCAACAGGAGGTGGCAGGAAAGAAGTGAGAGTGGAAAAGGAGAATGTGGAAAGGACTGGACCCACATGTGGGAAGACATCACGATGGAACTTTTTCTGTTTATGTAAAAACTAAAAAGCAAAAAGGTGACCGAGTCATTTTACGCTCTTGCCAGGACTGCATCCAGATGAATGAATGCCTTCTGCCTCGTCAACACCAGTAAAGTCAGTCTCTTTCATTTCTGTGTATTTTCTTTTTAGTTTATTTATTTTTATTTTATGTTCATTGGTGTTTTGCCATGGGTATCAGGTCCTCTGGTACCGGATTTATAGACAGTTGTAAGTTGTCAGGTGGGTGCTGGGAATTGAAGAACCTGGGTCCTCTGGAAGAGCAATCGATGCTCTTAACCACTGAGCCATCTCCAGCCCCTGATTTTTATGTATTCTAGTAGGCATGTCTTGGTAGCTCATTATGTTTTAATTACATTTCA
Organism: Bramus lutescens; assembly: GCA_001685075.1. Lineage (NCBI taxonomy): Eukaryota > Metazoa > Chordata > Mammalia > Rodentia > Cricetidae > Bramus > Bramus lutescens. The sequence goes on along the minus strand of LOEQ01000138.1, from coordinate 250,420 downwards.
CTAATAACCAGCAAGTTAAGCATCGTTCCTGATATAGATTTTTTTTTCCTTTTTGGTCTTTTTAAGGCAGGGTTTTTTTTTGTAGTTTTGGAGCCTGTCCTGGAACTAGCTCTTGGAGTTCAGGCTGGCCTCCGCCTCCCAAGTGCTAGGATTAAAGGCGTGCACCACCACTGCCCGAATTCCTAGTTAGTCTTAAATGAAGTGTCTTGGCAAATCATTTCACGGGGGCTGTGACAAGCATCTGACAGAAGCGACCGAAGAAAGAATATATATGCTTTGGCTCACAGTCTAAGAGGACACGGTGTCAGGAGCAGGGAGGGTATGGCAGCAAAAGGACGGTGAGGCTGTGGGTCACATGACATATAGTGCCAGAAGCAGATAGAAATGAATGTGTTCTACTCCCTTCTTTATAGTCCAGGATCAGGTCACAGGATGGTGCCATTCACATTCAGGGGAGGGTTCCTTCCTCAATTAACCCTCTCTGGAAACAGACATGTCCAGTGGTGTATCTCCTAGGTGCCTGTAAATCCCACTAATAATAAAGATTAATTATCACATGTAGCGCACAACGCCTGTCTGCACTCTATGCGCTATCATACAGTTTATGAACCAACCGGGCAAGGGGCTGGAGACTGAAACACACAAAGACACACAGACAGAGCCACAGGTCATCCTTGAAACAGAAATGCCCCAAGAATTCCCCCTTTATTGTGTCCAGGGGCAGCTTATATAGGGATAGCCATGCCCCAGCCAAACACACCAGAAACCACTCCCCTGATATCAAAAACTCCTGAGGGTCTCGTGCACAGAGTAGGTGCAGACACTCAGATCAGGGGAAAACAAGTTGTTTACAAGAAATTCAGGATCTGGGAGTTCACTGCTCCCAACAATCACATATGATTTTTAGTTAAGTCTTCTCATTATTTCATTTTTAAGGGATTTTATATATCCTATACATAAATCTTTTATGAGAATTACGCTTTAAGAATATTTTATCCTAGCCTGTCATTTGTCTTTTCAAGTATCTTCATGATTTTTTTAAAAGTAAAAAATTAGCCTTTAAGGACAGGCTGTGGTGGTACATGCCTTTAATTCCAGCATTCTGGAGGCAGAGGCAGGTGGATCTCTGTGAGTTCGAGGCCAGTCTGGTCCACAAGAGCTAGTTCCAGGACAGGCTCTGAAACTACAGCAAAACCTTGTCTCAAAAAACAAAACAAAAAAATTAGCCTTTAATCCCAGCATTTAGGAGGCAGAGGCAGGCCGACCTCTGTGAGTTAGAGGCCAACCTGGTCTATACAGTGTTCTAAGACAACCAGGGCTACATAAAGAGAATATGAATTTATTGTTATTACTATAATTAATTTTTATTTTATGTGTGTGGGTGTTTGCCTGCATTTATCTCTGTATACCATGTTATGCAGTGTCCAGTCAGAAGAGCGCACTGGAGTTAGAGTGGCCAGCTGTCAAACAGGTGCTGAGAATACAACCAGGGGGGCTGGAGAGACGGCTCTTCCAAAGGTCCTAGGTTCAATTCCCAGCAACCACATGGTGGCTCACAACCATCTGTAATNAAATAAGTAAATATTTAAAAAAAGAATACAACCAGGGTCCTCTGTAAATACAGCCAGCTCTAACTTCAGAGCTCTCTGCTGTGGAATAATCCTTCTTACATGATGAAAATGTGCTGTTCTCATTGTTAATAAAAGAGCTGACTGGCCAATAGCTGGACAGTTTCCTCTGGAACCTGCATTGTATCCCCTGGAACTGAAGTTTAAATTGATTGTGAACCACTGTGCACACACTGGGAATTGAACCCAGGTACTCTGCAAGAACAACAGGTGCTCATAACCACTGAGCCATCTCTCCAGTCCGAGCACCATTATAAATGCCAGGAGTGCCAGGCAGTGGTGGCACACTCCTTTAATCCCAGTACTTGGAAGGCTGAGGCAGGCAGATCTCTGTGAGTTCCAGGCCAGCCTGGTCTACAGAGTTCCGGGACAGCCAAAGTTGTTACACAGAGAAACCCTGTCTCAAAAAACAAAAATAAAAATAAATGTCAGGAGTTTAGCAGTGAGGAGGGAAAGAATTCCAGGTGTGGGGGTTAGTGGCACATACTCTGAGAGACAGAGGCTGGAGGATTACCACGTGCTGGATGGAAGGATGCCTGGGCTACTTAGGGAAATCCTGTCTCAAGAAAGTGTTAGTAAGGGGCTGGAGAGATGGCTCAGAGGTTAAGAGCACTGATTATTCTTCCAGAGGCCCTGAGTTCAATTCCCAGTGACCACATGGTGGCTCACAACCATCTGTAATGAAATCTGGTGCTCTCTTCTGGCCTGAGGGCACATATGCAGACAGAACACTATAAAACAAAATAAATCTTTAAAATAAAAAAAGTCTTAGTAAGATGGCCCAGGAGGCAAGAACACTTATATTGCAAGCCTGGAAACCTGAGTTCAAATCTGCACTACCTATGTAAAAGTTAGACATAGCTGTCTGTGTTTGCAATACCAGCATCTTAGTGGGGCAGAGACAGGTGGATCCTGGGAGCTCCTCACAGACTATTCAAAAAGGCAAACTCCAGGTTCAGGAAAAAAAAACAGTCTCAAAGCAATAAAGCAGAAGACAGTGCAAGACACTGTCCACACACATCACACACACACAAGGAAGAGAAAGAGGAGAAGGAAGATCAAGAATTCTGGCTCACCCAGGGCTTACCTTTAACTGAGAAGATGCAAGCCAAACACTTGTGTGTGCTCTGGTGATAAGCACAAGGGAAGAAGGAAAAAAAATGTAGGGAAGAGAATCAGATGGCCTGAGGAAGTAAGCTGTAGGTGGGGATCCTTCAACAAGACTTGATCAGGAAGTGGAAGCGATGCTTGCTGAGATGGGAATGGGGCAGGGTCTAGGCAGAGAGGAAGAATTCTTTGAGGTCTGACTGTGGGATGTAGAGTCCAGGAGAGCTGAAACAGCACAGTAAACAAATTCCTTAGAGTAGCAGGCCAGGAGTGCTCTAGGAACTGGGGAGGCAGTAATGCCTGCCAGTGGATGGGGCTCGGTGCTAGCGTGCTTTGTGTGATGATGTGCAGATCCTGCTTTCTGATGAGTCTGAGCATATTAAAAAATGAAATAAAATAAAGAAAAAAAGGAGGAAGGGAGAACAAGAGAGCAAGGAAAAGAGAGGAGATAAGGTCAAGAGGTAGTCCATGTAGAGCCTTGACGTTACTGTAAAGACTGGCATTGAGTTTGCGTGACATGTGCAGCCGAGAGAGAAGGCTAGCCATCAACCTCAGCTGTCGTCCTGGATTGCTCTCTGTTATGCCCAGATCACAGAGTCCCCCCAAAACCAACTAGGAGACCGAGTTCTGTATGTAAAATCAAAGAGCCTTTATTCTTACACAAGTTTGCAAACTCGGACTCTCCATGTGTTCAATGTATGGGAGTGATCAGAGAGCCCCAAACTCAGTTGGGGTTGGGTTTTTAGAGTAGTAAAGGTAGGAGTGAAGGATTTCTAAGGTTCAGGACCCCTGGCTGGCTGACATTTGTCTAGGGGTGTCCGGTTGAATAGCGATGGGTGTGTGCTGGCAGGTGAGCCTATCTACAATGGTTAGAATGTCAGGAATTTCCTTTGGATGCTCTGTTCCTGGGTGGTGTCATCTTATAGCTTTTCTTGGAACCCGGTGCTGCCTGCTATGGCAGCTGTGAGGCCTGGGCCCCATGTGTGGTCAGGCTGCCCTGGGCCTCACAGTCTCTACCTTATTTTTTGAAACAAGGTATCTCATTAAATCTGAAGCTCACGAATATCTGGCCAGCAAACCCCCAGATCTTCCTGTCTCCCCAGCTCTGGGATTATAGGCATGTCCTGCCATGCCAGGCTTTTTATGTGGAAGCTGTGGATCCGAACTCAGACCTTTATGCTCAGCAGCAAGCACTGTACCCACTGAGCCAGCCACCACTACTGAAAGACTCTGAGCGGTGGGATATAACATTTCAGAAGTTGAAAAGGGCAGAGTCAGCCACAGGCGCAGTTCAAACTGACTTGAGATATGACAGTCAGGAAATGGTGGTGCTGCTTGAGATCAAGATGGCAGGATGGAGGGGTAAGGTGTGAAAAGATTCCACACTGATTTGCTGGTGGCATTGAACGTAGGGGACTGGGAGACAAGGGTCAAGAAAGAATTCAAGATCTGATCCTTAAGAACCTGGTAAGAGAGTTAGACCCCTCTTGAGTCTGAGAAAGAAGTCAGACCTTACTAAGTTTGAGATGTTGTCGAGCTGAGATAGTGAAGCTTTGAGGATGGTTAGGCGCAGTGTGGAGCCATCGAAGCTGGAGATGTAGGGTTGGAGAGGCAGCATTTAAAGATATAAGATGGAGCATTGTCAAGGCAACAAGAGCAAGGAGAGGAGACACTTCAGCACATGGAAGGACAGAAGGAAGACAAAGAAGAGCTGAGAAAGCTGCAGGAGAAGGGACAGGAGAGGACAGTGGGGGGACAGGAGAGGACAG
>LOEQ01000138.1:224251-240371 GCA_001685075.1 Bramus lutescens | reverse complement strand
CTTTAATCCCAGCACTCGGGAGACAGAGGCAGATGGATCTCTGTGAGTTCGAGGTAGCCTGGTCTTCAGAGTGAGTTCCAGGACGGCCAGGACTGTTATATAGAGAATGCCTGTGTTGAATGCCCCTTGCAAAAAACAAAACAAACAAAAAAAAAAACAGTATGCAGATGGACATATTACCAAAGAGAAGATACTCTAAGTGTGGGTAAAAGACAAGTCATGGAAAGTGTCTTGGCCAGGACAGGACGGGGCACAAAGACCTTTCTGTGGATTCCCCACACTAAGGTTCCTATGCATGCTCCACACCACAGGCTGGTGCCTTGCTTCCTAGAATGGTGACCTTCCCACTGCTGCCTGCCACCTCCTTTGTTGGCACCCGCTATTAAAACACCTTAGGTTTAAGCTCATGACAAACCAACCCAGCTAGGGGAGGAGGCCAGGAACCCTGCTCCTCACTTTCCTCTTGGCTTACATAGCAGTCACCAGGGTCCTGTACCTATACATAGCTCAAAGCAATGCCCTCACTCCATGGGCGGGGCCGCAGCTGGAGAGCTGCCCCTGCTTCTTCAGGCCATGTTACGTGAAAATAAAACACCAGCCTTTTCAGGGGCTGGGCTGCCCAGCACATTATGACGAGGAAGCTACAAAAGCTGCCAACATGGGTTACTTTATGCATTTTCCTCCTCAGACACACAGGAAGTGAGGTGCTGCCTTCTACTCCCCGGACCCCCAAAAGGCTCTCTGTGTCCTGCCTGTGTTTACATCCCAGACTCTTGGCTGTCCTAATTGCTCCAAAGTGATTCGCCCTTCACACCCTTCAAAGTAGTCCCTGACCCAAATGGCTGCCCATATCGTGCTCCCAGACCATACAGCCCACCGTCTTCTCAAAGTCTTACTGGGGAACCAAATAAAAAGCTTTTCATTGGCACTCAAGTTTATGTGGAGCAGCTCAAAAGCCTTCTTTTCTTGTCTCACACAGTCCCATCTGAAGACGTTTGTTTTAAGTGCTACTTTCTCTCTATACTTCATGTAGAATGGAAGCTGGGAGGGGGTCTGGAGGATGGCCACTCTGACTTCGAGAGACTGTACAGGGCAGGCAGAGATGCAAGGTGACCATAAGAGAACAAAAGAGACAAAGGATGGTGAGAGTCTTGGCAACAAGGTGCATTGCTAAACTCTCCCCAAGCAGCTGGAGGCCACGGGGCCATACATTTTGATTAGTTGAAATGCTGGAAGCAAGACCCTTAACATCCTGGCTTCCACAAGTTCCTGGTCACGTGTTATCCTTGAAGTACAAGTTAGGTTGAAAACCTGTTTCTTCATCCATAAACCCAGGGGAAGATCTTGGAGAGGAGTGGCTACCAGGATGAGCTGATGAGATGTTTCCTGTCATGACTGGCACACTGAAACCCCCATTTCAATGGATAACTCATTACCATTAAGATAAGCCACACACTAGGCCATTCTAGGTTCTGAGAATAGAGCAAAATAGTCTTTCCTTCAGGCCCGAAGAATTCTCAGTGTGAGAGTAAAACAAACATGCATATTTAACACAGCTGAAGTCACTGCTACAAGGATTGTGCATGCATATGATGCGATCAACACAGAAGAATGAAAGGCTATTTGGTGGCACACTCCTTTAAGCCCAGCACTCAGGAGGCAGAGCCAGGCAGTTCTCTGTGAGTTTGAGGCCAGCCTGGTCTACAGAATTAGTTCCAGGAGAGCTAGCTAGAGCTGTTACACAGAGAAACCCTATCTGGGAATAAAAAAAGAAAAAAAAAAAAGAAAGAAAAAGAAAAGAAAAAAAGACGACTGGGGTGGTGGCTCAGGGGTTAAGAGCACAACGGCTCTACCAGAGGACACGGTTCAATTCCCAGCACCCACACGGCAGCTAACAACTGTCTGTAACACTAAGATCTGACACCCTCCCACAAACTTATATACCAAATAGACAAAACACCAATGCACATAAAATAAAGACAGGAAAGAAAAGAAAGAGAAGCAAGCTAGGTAGGGGGGCATGTGGGAGGTAGATGCAGGATGATCAGGAATTCAAAGTCACCCTAGTTACATCCTATTTAGGGAGTTCAAGACTAACTTGTGCTACAAAACATAGTCTCAAAAACCAAAATACCCAGAAAGACAAATATCATATGTACTCACTCATAAGTGGCTTTTAGATATAAAGCAAAGAAAAACCAGCCTACAATTTACAATCCCAGAGAACCTAGACAATAATGAGGACCCTAACAGAGACACACATAGATGTAATCTACATGGGAAATAGAGAAAGACAAAAATCTCCTGAGTAAACTGGGAGTGTGGGGATCATGGGACAAGGTAGAGGGGAGGAGGGAAGAAGGCAGGGGATCAGAGAAAAATATATAGCTCAATAAATAAATAAATAAACTATCATGTACCCAAAATATGAGTTAGGGCACATGCCCCCCAGGCAATATTGTCACTTTGTCACTAAGGGAAAGCGACTTGTTATCAGTTTTCTCAAGAAACGCTCAAATATGCTGTGCATGGTGGCTCACAGCTTCGTGGAGCAGAAGCAGCCAGATTTCCATGACATTGAGGTCACAGTGAAAGAGAGCCAGGCAGGGGAGGGCTGCAGAGTGAGACTGTCTCAAAAATGACAACAAACAACAAGTATTAGAATATGACTCCAGCAACCTACAGGGAAAGGAATTGCTTGGTTCAGTATACTGTGGTCAGATTTATATACAATAAAATTCACACTTCTTACTAAAATGTCCTATGACTTTTAATACTTACTAAACCACAGTCAGGGTGGAGAATACTTCTATAGTATCAAAAACTTCCTTTGGGGTCTGCAAGATAGCTCAGGGGTAAAGATGGTTGTAAAGCATGCACTCACACGCACAAACATGTACACACATACGTACACACACATACACAAGTATACACACACACACATATATACACATACATATACTTCCACATATACATACATACTCATACACACACACACAAAAATAAAAATAAAAGCTTAAAAATATTTTTCATGGCCGTGCACTCCTTTAATCCCAGCACCAGGGAGGCAGAGGCAGGAGGATCTCTGAGAGTTCAGAGTCACCCTGGTCTACAAAAGCTAGTTCCAGGACAGGCAAAAATGCTGCATAGAGAAACCCTATCAAAACTAAACAAATTAAAATTTTCATTCAAGGAGGCAGAAGCAGGAAAAATCAGGAGTTAGGATACAGATCAAATTCAAAGCTAGCCTGGGCTGCAGAGGAAGATTTCGTCTCAGAAAGATTGTTTCGCCTTTGTGGCTTTTGTCACCAGCCCTTCTCCCACAACTCCCTGGAAAGCATTCTGTGTCCTTCCCATTGTTCCTTCTGCAGATTACGGAAACCATTGTGTGTGGAACCTTGGACTAGGACTTCATAGACGTGTCTATTTGTGCACTGACCCGATCCCAGGGCTTTACAAATTTATCCACAGCAGGACACAGTGGTATAAGCCTGTAAACCAACACTCAGGAAGCTAGGGCAAGAGGACCTCAAATTGGAGACCAACCTGACCCAATAGCGAGTTCCAGGTCAGCCTGAACAACCTACTTAAACTCTGCCCACACACACAAGGAGTCAGACATGGTGGTCCATGTCTTTAATCCCAGCACTAGGGAGGTGAAGGCAAGTGGACCTCTGAGCTGTCCAGGCCAGCCAAGGCTACACAATCAGACCTAGCAAAACAGAAAAAAGAGAAGGGCAGAGGAAGACTAGGGAGACAACTCAGTGAGAAAAGCACTTGCCTTGCATGGTGAAGTACGAGGACCTGAGTCTGACATACGGGCACATGTGGTGAAGATGAGCATGCTGGAGCATGCTTGCAATTCCATTCCTGGGAAGGAAGGGACAGCTAGGTCCCCAGGGCTCACTGGCCAGTTAGCCTAGCCTACTTGATGAGCTCCAGAACAGTGAGAGATCCTGTCTCAAAATAAGATTTTTCTATAGTATTCCTGAGAAATGGCATCTGAGGTTGACTTCTGGCTTACATACACACACAGACAAATAAACACCTCCCCGCAAATAAATAAATAGACTGTAAAAAAAAAATAAGCAAAACTGACCTATGAAAAGTTTTTCTGTTGATAATCATGAGGTATCCTATGAGTCACTAGGTCACATATCATGCCTTAGTTTCCCCTGTAAGCCAGGCCTGTCAATGTGCAGGAGAAAGTCCTCACTAAAAGGGGGTGGGGGAGGCTGGGAAGACAGCCCGTTCATTAAAAGCACTTGCTGCTCTTCCAGAGGACCCAGGTTCTATTCCCAGCATCCATGTGACAGCTCATAAGCATCCGTAACTCCAATCCCAGAGGATCTGATGCCTTCTTCCCACCTCCGTGAACATAGTAAAACACCAATATACAAAATATAAATAATAAAAAGAAAATTTCAGACAGGCTGTCCTGTAACCCAGGCTGGCCTCAAACTCACTATGTAAGTGAGGATAACGTTGGACTCCTGATTCTCCTGCCTATGGCTCCCAAGTGCTGGGATTATTGGTATTTACCACCATGCCAGGCCCAAGCACCATCCTGAGGCAATTTCATTTTAATAGGAATAAACTAAAATTAAAAGATTGATTTATAATTAATATACACAATCACTTCATAATTAATTCATATTAACACAAACTATGATTAATAAATAAAAATTTAAATACTTCAGATTATAGTGATATTTCATTTGTATTTTAGTAAATAAAGCTTGCCTGAAGTTCAGAGAGTAAATCAGCCTTGCAGACAGCCCTCATACACAGTCTTAATCTGAGATTCCTCAAGGCAGGATCACCATTTCGGACTAAGGAAGAGGTAAGAGCCAGTGGCTGGCTGTTTTGCTTTTCTGACCTTCAGGTTGAACCCCAATTTCTGTCTCTGGGTTTTTATTAACTGTGCTACATCATATGTTGGGAGGAAGGAAGTGGCATGCAGAAAACAGAGGGGCAGAAGATGGGGAAGGAGAATGCTCAGATGAAGAATGACCTAGCCAAAGGGGACCGTAAGAGCAAAGTCTCTAATACCTAAGGGTACAAAGAGCAGTGAGGGGCAGCTGCAGGGCAAGGGGCTGCCACAAGCCATCAAGGTGAGATGGAAGCCACGTCCTATGTCTTAAATTATACATGGGGGAAAACATGAGTCAGGCAAGATGGTACACTGGAACATAAGGGGAGGAGGAGGATCACAGGTTCAAGGCCGCTCTGTTGCTCTGAGTGAGGTATAAACACACACACACACACACACACACACACACACACACACACCCCAAAAGCATGTATTGCATGGCATAAGGATGTGAGTATATTAGATTTTGTTCCCCTGACACATCTCGGCAGCACACAGCCTAGCACACAGTCAATGAGTACCTTTATCTCTCTCCTTGGAGAGCATGGCAGTTGTCTCTGTGCAGCATCCATCAGGATGCCCCTCAATGCAACTGTGCAGCATTCCCCAAGAGAACCGGAGATAGATGAGATATCCATCTAGACTTTAGAAATTAAAATCCCCTTCAAGAAGGAAAGATACTGCCCCATGGCCATGACGCACTTTGATCCCAGCACTCAGGAGGCAGAGGCAGGCAGATCTCCATGAGTTCGAGGCTAGCCTGACCTACAGAGTTATTAGTTCCAGGACAACCAAGGCTACACGAAGAAACCCTGTCTCAAAAAAACAAAGGAAAGATCCTCCCTTCAAGAAGGAAAAGCCCTACCTGGGTTGGGGGGGAAAAAGACAAGAAAAAGAGAAATCCCTTCTTTCCTTTCTTCTCTCACGCTGAGTTGGCCCTGTTCTCTTTTAAGGACTAACTAAACAGTAGCCAGGGGAGCTGGAGAGATGACTCAGTGGTTAAGAGCACTTACTGCCCCTGCAGGGGACTGAGGTTCAATTCCCAGCACCCATGTAGTGATTCACAACCACCAGTAACTCCTGTTCCATAGGCTCCTAACTCTATCTAGTTCCAGAGGATCTGATGCCTTCTAACCCTAGGGGCCCATGCATGCATGTGGTACACATACACATAGAGTAAGTACACTAAAAACAAAATAAAGCAGCCAGCTATCTGCATTGCCTGAGCTATCTTGGGTTCAGGGGACAGAGGCTCCACTCTGGATAGTCCTCAGCAAAACTGACTGGTTATGGCTTAAGGGCCAACCTCATGCAGCTACCTGGTCACATGGCTCCACCAGGGAGAGTGTTGTAGTCATTTGAGTATTCCATGACAACCCTTCATACTACTGCCTTCTTCGTTTGTTTGTTTGTTTTCTCTATTTGACAGGTGACCTCAAAACCTCTATCCTCCTGTCTCAGTCTCCTGAGAGCTGGAATTACACGTATACTCCACCAGGCCTGACTGTTACATCCTACTTTGATGGTTTTCCGTAGTTTACCCAACCTGGGGTCCAAAGCCTACACCCTCAACTGAGATGATACACTGTTTTTCTCCCCTCACCCCTTGGTGCATGGACGATTTCAGAACACCCCTCCTATTGTGCCAGGCAACTTCCTCCCGCCTCCTCCCGACTGGGGTCTCTCCCCCTCCTTAGAACAGATACCACCAAGAAATCACAAATTAAATCAATTTTGAAGTTCATTTTCTATCTTTGGACCCAGAAGGCTTGAGCTTTTTGGAGTTTTTTTCTCTGATTTTGTAGTTGGGTCTCACTATGGTAGCTCGGGCTGGCCTGCAACTCCCTACGTAGATCAGGCTGGCCTTGAAATCATAGAAATCTGCCTGACTCTGTCCCTCGAGTACTGAGATTAAAGATGTGTGCTATCACGTCCAGCTGGATTGGTTTTTTTAATCTGTGTGATGGGGTTGGGAATGATGCACCGTGATTGAGCAAAATGAGCAGCCCAGCAAGCCCCAGAGATCCTCCTGCCTCTGCCTCCCTAGCACTGAAGCAGGTTCACACTGCCATGCCTGTTTATGTACTTTGTCCTCATGCTTGAATGGCAACTACTCTGACTGAGCCACATGGCCCACCTACAGAACCTTTCTACTCTCTCCCTTCTTTAACTTCACTGAAGTGGGTAGGAAAGACATTCCTGGCCATGGGACAGGGGGAAATTGTGGCGAAACAAGCGAATCCAGTGGAGGCTCCCCTGGTCCCCATCTGTTCCAAATCTTCCCCGCACAGGATGTCATGTCTAAAAAGCAAGAAAAATGTTCCTTCCTCTTCTAACGTTAGGCAGGAGCATGCATGAAAGGAAGAATGTCTGGTTACTCTGTGGGTTTTCATCTGCCATTTAACTCGCTGGCTGCCAAGCTATTATACTAGCTCCTCCGCCTACTTCCCACTTGCTGTGGCACGGCTCACCACCAAACAGGGGACCATCCCTGCTCTGGCAGGGAGCTGACCTCCCCTCTGTTTCAACAGCCCCCTCACAAAGGATTAGTTCTCCTAAATCAGGCCAATGACTTTTACAGATTTCTCTGCTGAAGACCGGCCAGCGAACTGCCTGGGCCCCCACAGGAAGTGAAGGCAGCCCACCAGGGTTAAGGGAGTGGTCTCAGAACNTGCTTCTAGGCACTTGCGTGCAGATGTGTGCAGGCAGTCAACTCCTGGACACTGGACCAGGAAGGATGTTCCCCAATAGCTTCCAACAGCCCTGACCGCTGTGTTTCCAGGCCTGGGAGGCTGATATTTATAGGAAGGGCAACCAGCCAAGCAAGGCCGGCTCCAAGTTTATTTGAGCTAACTCTCTCTTCCCGTCTTCTGTAGTTCTTCAAGTTAAACGGGAAGACATTCTTCCCTCTATGGCTTGACTTTTCATACAAGGATGAAGATTCTGAGAAATGCTGTCCGAAAAGATGAAAAAGGGACCTGTGAGCCCCACCTCACTCTCTTTGGCCAGAGATCCTAGCCTTTGCCCAACTAGCCACTTGTACCTGCATCCTCCTGACACAAGCTCACTAGCGCACACTTCTTTGCATCCCCTGTAACACAAGGCCTCTGTTGTCCTCCAGGTGGGCAAAGATCTCTCTTACCTCAGTCCAGATTGTCCTTCCTCACTGTCCAGTCACCTCCTTCTCATAGCGACCTACAAGGCCTTGCAAGATCTATCGCCTCCCCACCACACACATACACACTGTCCTACAGCTATTGCACCCAGACCTTCTTCCTCTACAAGCTACCTCCTACTTACAGTCCTTCCAAGACATCCTTGGTGACTTTGCGCAGGCACCTCGAACACCTACCTTCTGGGTTACTTGAAAGTCTAGGTCTCTCACATCACTGGGGTTCTGCCCTCCAGAGACCTTGCTAACCCTCGCTATTAAAAAGCATCCCTGGGGCCAGGGACATGGCTCAGCAGATGAAGGCACTGCTGCTTGAGTTCCATCCCCATGACCCACATAGTGGAAAAAGAGAACACACTCCTATGGGTTGTCCTCTGACCTCCACATGCATGTCACAACACAAGTACACGTGTTCATACACACACACATGCACACAAGCACACATCACACAGAAATAAATAGATGAATAGTTTTTAAAAAAAAAATCCTTAAACCAGAGATAGTATATCATGCCTCTAACCCCAGTAATTGGACAGTTAAAGCAGGATGGATACAAGTTCGAGACCAACCAGAGCTATTATACCTACTATTTTGGGCCACCCTGGGTTACAAAATAAACCCTGTCTTAAAAACAAACAAACCAAGCACCCTGCTACCCATGGTAGTATATACTCTTAATCCCAATACTTAGAAGGCTAAGGAGATCTCAAATTCAAGGCCAGCCTGGGCTCCATCGTAAGATTCTGTGTTGTATGATATTTTGATTTCATTCTGAAAATAAAGCTTACTTTGAGTCAGAGGGAGGAGCTAGCTACTAGCTGACTAAAATTAACTATAGCGGTTTGGAGGACTCAGCCCTTTTTGTAGGAAGAAATGGAAGAGATAGGAAGTCACTAGTGGCTATTCCCCTACTTCTCTGAACTTTAAGATTCTTACCCCGATATCTGACTCCCGATTTTTTTATTGATAAAGAATAATTAGGCTTCACCTTACCTAATGGTCTTCAATTCGGAGGACAAATTCAAAAGATATCTGCTTGCCCCTGGCTTTGCAGCCACCAGAACTCCACCTGCCAGCGGTACTGTGCCACCTGGCTTTTCCTTTCTTTCTCCAAGCCCTCTGAGTGAGTCTGGGATGTATTGCAGCTTCTCTACTACAGTCTCCAGTTGCCACCCAAACTGCACAGGCCCCAAACTCCAGAGGCACCTGGGCTCCAAACATTGCTGGACTTACCTACCTATGACCAGCCGGCCCTGCCTTCAAGCAGCTCTCGCCACACAGGCTTCTTCTGCTCGAGTCCTTGTGCCCACTTTTCAGACAGCTGACTCCTCCCCCCGTGTGTTGCAAGCTACCCTTGGACCCCTCCTCGGGCTGCTGCCACACTAGGTAGCCGCCCTAACACCCACTAGGGATTCTATTGTTGTCGCAGCCACCACACACTCTCAGCTCACATCTGNCAGACAAGCAGCTGCAGCTGCCCTCGGGCAGGCTGTGCGCCATCTGTGTTCTCTGCCCAACTGTGCTGCACAGTGACAGCCACTCTCACGCTTCACTGCCATCAGCAGCAGATCTGGTGAGACAACTGGGACTTCGCAAAGAGGAAAATTGGTTTAAAAAAAGTTTTTCCTACGTTAAAAATGGGAAATAATAATATGATGAAGAGAATTAGGTCTCTGTATGAGTCCACAATAGATGGCTTGAAAATTGAACAAATTAAATGACGAGAAAAACAACTTAGCTGGGATTGATATGTCAGCCATAATGATTATCAGTCTGGTAATTTATATTTTATCCTTGAAAAATGGTTTGGTAACAGTTCTAAATAATAGAAATTGACTAATAAGATACAAAACTTAAAAACTTTGCTATTCATAAGATATGGGCCTTAGAGAAGGTTACTACTGATAATATGCAACCCCTACAACTAATTACTAAAGAAAAAATGCAATTTTGACTGATAATTTTCATGCCTTAGGATAACTTATTAAAACAGATAATTGAGATATAAAAATACAGACAGGAATTTAAAGGAGAACCAACTTTACCATTAAATTATGAAATTAGAAACTGCCCAAGGTTATCAAAAACCCAACCTTAATTTTATCTAGTCACCATATAGAAATAACCACCAAATGATGGGTATCCCCAAGGTTATAAAAGAGCTTACTGGATTCCTATGGAAATGTTAGATTTGAGGAGATGGAAGGAAGCAATAGTCTCATATGGTATACATTCACCTTTTGTGAAGCAGATGTTAAATTCATGAAAATAGCAGAATTATCCCACGAGACTGGGAAGACTTGGTTACAGCAGTATTGGAACCTGGTCCTCAATTACATTGGAAGACCTGGTAGAAGGATGCAGCTAGGGCCATTGAACAACAAAATAGGGCTTAAGGTATTGAAATTTCCCAAGACCAACTTCTTCAAGAGGGCAACTATGCTGATATACAAAGATAGTCTATAGATGATGACTACCTTGGCTCTATGCCATGCAGCAGTTTTGAATGCTTGGGACAGAGCTGAAAGAATTGGAGAGAAAATTAAGTCATTTACTAAATTATACAGAGCCCAAAAGAAACTATTACTGAATGTTACAAAGATTGACTTCAGCTGTAAATTGAATGATACCAAATCCAGAAGCTAGACAAATATTAATTGAACCTTTGGCTTTTGAAAATGCTAATTCAGAATGCAAAGGGTGATTAGGCCTTTAAATGCAAGGTCAACACCCATGGATGAATGGATTAGAAACTGACTTATAAAACTAAGAAATAAACTTGATCAGATATAACCTGCCAAAATGAAAAGTCCCCAAAGTTAGGGTTAGGGCAGGGTTTTGTGTTTGTCTTTCCAGGAGAATGAAGGCAGCCAACTAAGGAATCTGAAGATCACTGAACAAATCAGGTATCTGAAGAAAAAGAATGAATCAGCCAGAGAAAAAAGTAATTTGAACTAATGGTGTATCACATTTCCAACAGGATAAAATTTCATAAATCTTTCCAAATGTTTGTTTCTGCTTCCTCTACAGACATATAAGGCAAATGGTCTTTTTGTAGTTCCAGTTAAATTGAAAATGAAAGCTGGTTTTGGAGTTGGATCATGGCTCTCTTCTTCTCTAAACCCAAGCATGCTTTTAAAAGTGAAATCCAAAATCTCTGTCTCATGTCAGAAACTCCATCCAGTATGGGACAGAAGAAAAAACAAAACTGCTGGGTGGTGGTGGTGCACACCTTTAATCCCAGCACTCAGGAGGCAGAGGCAAGCCGATCTCTGTGAGTTTGAGTCCAACCTGTTCTACAGAGTGTGTTCCAGAACAGTCAACACTACACAGAGATACCTGTCTTGAAAAACAAATAAAGAAACAAACAAAAATTAAGGGACTATTCTATTGACACTAATCTCATAAGCCTTTAGTTTTATGTGGACCCTTTAAAACTTTTCTTGAAGTATAAATATTATCTCAAAATTTGTATATATTATATATATTATATATATACACACACTTTTTGTTGTGGTATTAATGGTAATATAGAGTACTAATTAATTCTAGAAAAAAGGCTTAATCTATCTTCCTGTACATGATTTGGGGCTTGAGTCTCTATCAGGTAACTAGGAATTAAGTTTGTGTAACTCAGATGTACTTAACAAATTATGGTCCTTTAATCGCTCAGATCTGCTGCATATAACATTTAAAATATTCAAGTTTTCTGTAGTGAACTATGATCATTCCTTCATTCCTAACAGTGGCCTTTGAAGTTTCCAGGAGGATGATGGAGCCCCACAACTACAATTCCACCTGAACTTTTGTAACGACACTAAGCTGACAAACACCACCAAAAGATAAGCTTTGGATTACAGACTGCTCAGGACAATTTCAAGGAGGCTAACTGAGATGGTCCAGCTTCCTCCAGTTAGGATTTCAGATAAGCCCTACACTTTCCATTACACAGAAACTGGCAACAAATGATACAGATAGCTCTCCCAAGAGTGGATCATTATTTCAATTTTATCAGGGTCTCCTAGCAATGCCATTGTCCCTGCCCCAGAAAACAGGAAGCAATCTAGAGAACATGATGCTCACATTCCTAAGAGGTAGGATGGTTGGTTTTTGGTCATTTAGTGGGTTATGGATATTTGTTATTATTTAGGGGGGCTGATGACAAGTTGTTATTGGTAATAGTTAGGAAAAAAGCTGAACAAAGGAAATTAGATTTAGAAGTCTTGTTCTGAAAAAAAAGGGAGGGATATAGAAATAATAGAATAAAAGGGCAGATTATTGAATCTACTTTTAAGCCAAAAAAGCAACTACTAGTCTTAAGTATTTTACATTGGGAGGGATTTCTGTATATTGATACAAATTTGAGGTTATTTTTGTTATACTGTATATATGTTTCTACTCTTGTTTAAGGATATTTTTTAGAACCTATATTTAAGGATATTTTTGTTAGAACTTATATTTAAGGATATTTTTGTTAGAACCTACTGTACATAGGTTTCTACTCTTGTTCAAGGTATTTTACATATGCAGCTCATTTAACAATGCAATGTAAGTTTCTAGTCGTTGAAAGTTATTTTTACAAACTATTTAGGGCAAAGAAATGCTGGTTACTAGTTAGTCACCTGTTACAATGAAACTTGTAGTCATGTTAGGTATGTTTTCAAGATCAAACAGATATATTTTAGATAGCCAGGTGGTCTTCAAAGATTTCAGAGAACTACAGTATATGGCATTTAAGATGTTTAATACCATAAGTTATTTTTTATGACAATGAGACACTCTGCTCCTGGCAGCACCAATCCACTTCGTAGAAAATAAAAGGCATTGAAGGAAATCCGCATGGAGTGTACTTTCTTTGTGGCATAAGTTAGCCACTGGGCAAGAAGTTCTCCTTGCCTCAACTGCTGACAGTGTACTGTCCAAATTAGACAAGCAGGACACAAAAGAAAGTGTGCCAAACTTTGTCAAGACAAGGCAGGAAAGTTTCAAAATTCTTGCTTCACAGAAAATTCTTCCAGCTATTTTAGGCCTGCAGGTCAAAGATTGATGCCCCAACATTATAGAAAAACCTTGGGTGACTATCCAGGAAATCAGCTGTTTCTGTCATTTCTTAGTTTTGGAAGTTGTTTTCTCTGTGTTTCTTATTTACTCAGGTAATAGTATGTCCTTCTCAGGTCTCTGATGGAGTTGAAGACTACATAGATACAGTTTTCCTTGTTACCAAATTCAGCAAAGAAACTCATAACAAAAGTATCAAGTGTATAAGGTTGAGAGACATAAAAGGATAATTTTGGGTTGGTAATACAAGTTAGTATATAAAGTAATTTAGGTACAAAACTTTGGACTCACCAAGATAGGTTAGATAATGGAGTATTTTCTCTGAATTTTTTAAATGCAATTGGGTTGGATATTGTTAATGTAATTCTCACCTTTATATATTTTATAGTTATTGTATGTATTGTATATAGTTTTACTATGTTAGTTAAAACCTTCACTTTTATTTAGATAAAAGGAGGGAAATGTTGTGTGATATTTTGATTGATTTCTGACAAATAAAGCTTGTTTTGAGTCAGAGGTCATAGCCAGCCACTAGTTGACCAAAATCAACCATAGAGGTTTAGAGAACTGTAGACAGAGACAGGAAGTAGGAAGGCAGGGCTGGAAGAGGACCTTGGCGCCTTTTGGAGGAAGGAATGGAAGAGGTAGGAAGTTACTGGTGGCTACTCCCCTGTTTCTCTGATCTTTCAGGTTCTTACCATGATATTTGACTCCTGAATTTTTATTGATAAAGAATAATTAGTTAAGGCTTCAATTCTGTCCACTCTCCCCTCCCCAGCAAAGGGTTAAAGATGTAACTCAGGGTAGAAAGCTTGCATAGCATGTAGTGGTCCAAGGTTTACCCCCACTGCCACAAAAGAAACACCCCTATCATTTCTTCACAGCACCCACAGATTTTTTTTGATACAGCTATGCATGTGTGTGTGCACAGAGGCTAGTACTCCACCACTGAGCTCTATTCTCTAGCTCTAAACACCCTTTTGTTTCTTTCGCTTTCCACCAGGCTGACATTCTACAAAAGGCAGAGGATCTTATATTCTACTAGATCCCTAACTTTTTCTTTAGAGATACGGTCTCAACATAGCCCAGGCTGACCTCAAACTCACTATGTAACTGACAATAACCTTGAACTTCTGATCCTACTGCCTCCACCTGCAAAATGCTGGAATTACAGCTGTGCACACTGTGCACTACCAGACCCAGTTAGTTTTAAGAGATGCTGGGGAGTAAACTCAGGGCCATATGCATATTAGGCAAACAGTCTACCAGATTAACTGTGACTCTAACCTAGCAAATACTTTGTTGAATGAATAAATCTAGCTTCTTACTTGTCTGTGTGTTTCAGCCTTACCCACCATCACTTCTTGGAAATCAATCTTGAATCTTCTACCATCACACTAATCTTAGGAGTAATTCTACGCAAACCTTAGGGGTAATCTGAGTTATTAAATATAGAATACATACTTGGGTGTGGTGGTGCATGCCTTTAATTCCAGCACTTGGGATCCAGAAGCAGGAAGATCACTCTGAGTTAGAAAGCCAGCCTGATCTACCAAGAGAGTTCCAGGATCCAGCATTACATAGTGAGACTCTCTCTCAACAAAGGAAGGCAAGCAAAATTTAAAAAAAGTGAATATAGAATACACACATAAGTAGAGTACAGCATAGACTCTTTGTCCTCTTCCCTTTTTTACCCCCACACCCACCCAGACTTTTGCTATGTCTACACATCCATTCATACATCTATATACATGACCACCACCACATATGCACACATTACCTAGATTCTGGCAGGACTAAATTTGAAAGGAAGAGGAAGAACCACACTACAGAGACTAGGAACAGCTCCACGCTACTCAAAACTGGGTCCATGAGCTAGAAGTGCAGCTCAGTAGCATGCATGAGGCCCTGAGTTCCTCCCAAGACAAGACTGGTAGCTAGTCCAGCTTTGTCCTCTCTCCACCCTCAGGTAAGAAGAAAACACACATGCGATAGCCACACAAGTGCCCAGCCAGCCCAGCATGTATCAATTAATCCCCAGCCTTCTAAGAGTCCTTCTGAGCAGCAAAAGAGTTCTCTGAACCCCCAAGCCACGGTGGGCCAATGGCTAGTGAATTCAGACTGCCCAAGCCTTTGGGCAGGTTGCTGGTTGTGGGAGGGGTAACTGGTTATAGGAAGAGCCCAGGGAGGTTCCATATAAAAGAAAAGTAAACAGATGTAGACTCTTCCCCTCAGCTTTTGAGCCTCTCAGAGGAAGGCAAGGCCTCAAGTGTTTTTCATAACACTAATCTGATTTTTCTAAATGTTTTGAATGAACTAGCAGAGGAACTACCAGCTACCCCCTGGGCTTCAGGTTAAGTACATTTCCTTTCCAGCACTGGCTACACCCCAGTGAAGTCTAGAGATATTAAACATAGAGACCTAGGGGACAGGAAGGTACCTGAGGACAGAGGAAGGAACCAATCTTTGTCCCCAAGGGACATTCAGCAAGCTGGTCAGAACAGGAGAGTTGCCTTTACTGAACTTCATACCAGGCAGTTGGAATGAAGTTAGAATTCCCTAGGAATCTGGGACATACTAAAACATCCTTGCCCTTGCTCTAGAAGTTACTTTACTAACTCCTGCACATGTCACCCACGTGCGTCAGAATCTCGTAGTGGATCCGTTCCCTGAAAAAGGTAAGAGAGGCTTCCACGAGGATGTGCCATACAGGTAATGGAAGAACAAACCCTTCCCCAGGTCTTCAGGGGTTCCTTCTCTCCCTGGGATCTTTCCACCAGACTCCATCAGTCTGTCACCATACTAGGGGTGACTAAACCTTTCGGATTTTGTGTTGAAAACACCATTTCCTTGGGGCGGTGGTGGCACATGCCTTTAACCCCAGCACTTGGGAAACAGAGGCAGGCAGATCTGTGCATTAGAGGCAAACCTGGTCTACAAAGCAAGTTTTCCAGGACAGCCAGAGTTACACAAAGAAACCTGTCTCAAAATTTAGAGAGAGAGAGAGAGAGAGAGAG
>LOEQ01000138.1:193724-204688 GCA_001685075.1 Bramus lutescens | reverse complement strand
GACAGGCTCCAAAGCTACAGAGAAACCCTGTCTTGAAAAAAAAAAAGAAAGAAAAAGAAGAACAATGCCTGAAGGCAGAAGCACATAAACCCACAAACATCAAAATCCCCCGGAAGGACAGTCTGTCTCTATGTGGTTGACCTCAAACTCACAGAAATCCACACCTGGACCACTATATACTTTAACTCTCTGCTTTAATCTCTGCTAGTTACTTAAAGACAATGCTGGGCCAGAATGATGGCTTTTGATAAAAGCACTTGCTCTGCATCCTGATGACCCGAGTTCCACGCCAGGAACAAGCTGGATGCGATGGCATTCACCTGGAATCCCAGTGCTCCTACAGAGAGATGGGAAGCAGGAAGACCAGCAAACTCCTGAAAGCTGTCCTATGACCTCTTCACTCTTGCCACGGCAGACATGCATACAGGCACTCACAAACACACCACACACATTAATACACAATATTGTGTCTTTTGTTTTTCTTTGTGTAGTCTTGGTGGTTCTAGAACCAGCTCTGTAGAGCACGCTGGCCTAGAACTCACTGAGATCTGCCTGCCTTTGCTTCCTGAGTGCTGGGATCAAAGGTGTGTACCACCACTGCCCAGCTAGGCAGCATTTGAACACCTATGTAGCTGGTCTCCCTCTCTCTACCTACACAGTGCTAGGACTACTAGTGTCCACCACCACACCTAATTGTAAGTGGAAGCAGTGCTACTGCCCACGTCCACCTGAAAGACATCCTCGGGGCCTCTCAGAGACTCTCAGTGACCTATCTGGAAAATAGGAACAAAACCTAGTTATTCTCAAATTTGGATGCAAACTACATTTGCAAGGAATAGTGTCCAAAACCACTGGGGATGAAAACCAAGGCTTTGGCAGTCTAAGCAAGCACTCTACTATGATGAAATCATTTTTTTAGTTTTTAAAAATTCTTAATTTATGTGTATGTGTTTTTCCTGCATGTATGTCTATGCACCACTTGTGTGTCCAGGGCTTTTGGAGACCAACAGAAGGCATCAGATCCTGTGATCTGAAGTTACAGAGAGTTACAGGCTGTCATGTGAGTGCTGGAAATTGAACCTGGGTCCTCTGGAAGAGCAGCCAGTGCTCTTAACTCCTAAGCAATCCCTCCAGCCCCTTTGGAAGAGCAGGCAATGCTCTTAACCTCTGAGCCATCTCTCCAGCCCAATGAAATATATTTTAAAAGGGGAAGCATACAAACCGAGGCTGCATCCCAGGACTGTCATGCAGAGTTGACCCTGAGCAGGACATTTCTCAAGGTCTCCCGCTGAGAATAATGGCTCTGTTGTGTCCCACCATAGTTGCTTCTCAGACAGCCTTTCCATAGGTAACCTCCTACATGTAGTCAGTCTCACGCACCTTCATGTCCCAAGAAGGTTCTGGATTCCAGGAGGCAGATTTGAGAGCTGCAGGCTCCAACAGATGAGAGATGACAGCATTCATGGGAAAGGGAAAAATGGCCCAGACGATCAGAACCTAAGTCCAGAAATACAAAAAGCTTAGAGTGGGGTGGTCTGCTTACAGCATCGCATGAAGTAGATTCTCCTCCAATAAGCATGAAGTAGAATCTCCTCCAATAAGCATGAAGTAGAGTCTCCTCCAATAAGCATGAAGTAGATTCTCCTCCAATAAGCATGAAGTAGAGTCTCCTCCAATAAGCATGAAGTAGAGTCTCCTCCAATAAGCATGAAGTAGATTCTCCTCCAATAAGCATGAAGTAGAGTCTCCTCCAATAAGCATGAAGTAGAGTCTCCTCCAATAAGGAGCAACTGATTCCACCAGTGCATTACCTGAACCCACAGCAGAAGCTGCCACGTTGGGTTCTAAGAGGACAGTCTGGTGACTTTGTGATTTCTCTTATTTATGCTTTCTTCTATCTTTGATTCAAAACAGTAAAATATGCTGCTTCGGAGCAGAAGCTAAGAAGACGGAGAACTCAGGGAAGCAGCCAGTTCTTGCACCTTCACTAAGCCTTCCTTTCCTCGTCTTGAAATTGGAGCTGAGGGCGAGAGTTATATGCACCGATAAAGCCAAGTCCTTAGCTGTGTACCTGTCACACACAGGCCATGGTCATTGCCAGCTTTAGAATTACCAGTACCCCAGACAGTCATGAACCTCACCTTACATCCGAGGGAGGAAAGAGACTGAGCTAAGCAGCTCACACACTGACTTGGTCTCTGGGAATAAAAGTCATCCAGGGGTTTGTGCTCACCCAAATCCAATAGTGATTGGAGCTATTATTTATTAAAAAAAATCACTTTTGACCTGGAAGTGTAGTTCATTGGTAGAGCACTTGTCCAGACTGCTCAAGGTTCTGGACTTGGTAACTAATACCCACAAACACACACAGGGTGTGGTGTGGTACACACCTTTAGTCCCAGCACCCAGAGGCAGGTGGATCTCTGAGTTCCAGGGGTCTACATAGTGAATTCCATGATAGCCAGGACTACAAAGTGTATCTGTTCCTACTACTGGTAGTTTATGTGCTGAGTGTTGGCTGATATAGAGCAATAGACAGATAAAATCCCTTCTGTGTGTTTTCTTTTTTTCTTCTTTTATTCCTTTCTTTCTTAGAAACAAAAAAGAAAAAAACTGCTAGCTCCTTTCCAATATATTTTGGAGAAAGTTTCTGAGAATGGGAGGTTTAAACGGATGGACCATTTAACAGCATAACAAAGCAAGAGCAATTTTCCAGGTCACCGGCTAACTCTACAGTACCACTGTTTAAAACTCAGCTCTGGAGGAGGGACTCCAGGCTGGTCCTGGAGAGAAGGGTTTGTTCCTAGCTGGTTGGGAATTGGAGAGATTGCCCATTTTTACGCCCACTAAATCCAGTAAACATTATCACACCACAGCCTGGCTTGTGTACACACACATTTTTAATGGGTTTGTGTGAAATGCAGGTTTTGGAGAAGAAAGTGCCTGTCTGTCGAGATCACAGCCAAAAGATTCTCTTTGGCTTCAGATTTAGGGAATGGATCCCTGCTCTGGCTTCAGTGGGAGATCTGCTGAAATATAACATGCTCTTAAATATTGTCTAAAGCCACTGAGCATGTATGTGTGTGTGTGTGTGCATGTGTGTGCGTGCACACACACACAGAAAGAGAGAGAACTTTATCCAGCCATGTACACTTTATTGATTCCCATCACTCCAGGTGATTAGAGGACAGAGTGCCTAGGCAAAGGCAGCTTGGAGGAGGCCTTTCTAGTATAAAAGCTTTTCCGGGATCCCCTTTGCAGTAAGGGATACTGGTACAATGAGTGTTGCTGAATTCTGTAGGGAGATAGATAGGCTTTCTCACCTCTCAGCCTTGCTATTATTGTTAGAGACAGGGTCTCTCTACATAGTCCTGGCTATCCTGAATTATTAGTATTTTCATTATTATTATTGACAGGGTCTCTCTACACAACCCTGGCTGTCCTGGAACTTCCTCTGTAGACCAGCTGGCCTCGAACTTGGATATCCACCTGCCTCTGTCTCCCAAGTGCTGGGGTTAAAGGTATGCACTACCACTGCCCAGCTGTTGTTTTTTTTTTTTTNNNAAACACAGTCTTACGCTGAAGCTCTGATACTCTTGAGGTAACTTGGAGTGGCTGCTAATTTACAGCAATCCTTCTGCTTCTGCTTCTGGAGTGCTGGATTTAGGCACATAGCATCAAGGTCAACTAGTATTTCTGGTTTGCTTATTTGATTTATTTATTTCCTATGATGCCCAGGCTGGCCTTGAGATCATAGTAGTCCTCCTGCCTCTGCTTCTCAAATACTGAGATTTCAGGTGTGAGCTACCAAGCCCAGTAAAGTTCCTTTAACGTACTGACTGAGCATCTCCCAGGGCCCTGTCAAATTACACCAAGCTGCTTAAAGAACACAGATGGCCCAGCTTAGGATGGTTCAAGGGTTTGCTTCAAACTGCAAAACATTCCAAAGCAATATAATATTTCTACCAAATAAGTAGAAAACATATTTCCTCCTTTCTAATTGTAGTCTTTCCCGAGCTGTCAATATGCAGACAGATCTTCTCATGACATGGGGAAGTTACCAGCACACCAAGGAGATGGTGCTACTGTGATGTTCAGTAAAGTAGGTGTATTAAGTCTGCTTTCAATCTTCAGTGGGGTTTGTAGGAATGGAACCGCCACCGTCAGCTGGGAGTCTACATATTTTTCAGCTTTCCCAAGTAACAAGTAACAGTGTTCTCCAGAAGAAACCAAAATTAAGGTGGAAAAAAAAATCTCTATTTTAGACTATCATTCTATTATTATTATTTTGTTGTTGTTCTGGTTTGTTTGTTTTTTCAGAAAGTGTTTGTCCTGGAACTCACTCTGTAGACCAGGCTAGCCTTGAACTCAGAGAGTTCTGCCTCCCCAGTGCTGGGATTAAAGGCCTATGATACTTCCCTGCCTACATTCTTATAAAAAGTAATTCTAACTTTCTAGGTGGGAATACTGTAGCTCAATAGAATTTGCCTTATACTTCAAGGCCCTGTCTGATTCCCCACACCAGCAGAAGAAACAAAAGAAAAAGACAACCCAGTAGAGTCCAGACCAGACTCCTCATCAGCCAGTGCTTCTGAGAGTTCCTGCCTACCTGTTGACATCCAATCATTTTCCTGATTTCCTGTTTCCTTGGGGTAAGTCCTCCACTAGGTTCCTAGAAAGAGAAATTCAGGTGGTAAATTTCTCAGAGCTTATGTATCTGGAAAACTATTTTTATTCCTAAATTTTTATTTTCATTCATTCTTTTCCTTCCTTTATTCTTTTTTGAGGCAGACTTAAGCAATCTGCCCACTTTAGCCTCCAGTAGTTGGGACACTCAGCTTGCACTACTGCATTTGGAATTCTTCATTTCATATTTTGATTGACAGTTTTACAAGGTACAAAATTCTAAACCTTATTATCCTGGCTTGACCACCACTGTTCCCAAGACGAGGGTTGTCAGTGTCCAGGTGGCTGAATAACAAGTTTCAGGGCTAGGAAGATAGCTCAGTTGGTAGCACGAATGACAAGTTCCTTTTGTTAGCTACCATGTGGGGGCTGGGAGTTGAACCAGAGTTCTCTAAATGAGCAACAAGTTCAAGTGCAGTTAAGCCCTGAGCTATCTCTTCAGTCCCTGCTTTTGTACAAAACAAATGCCTCCCTTCTTACTATGCCTCGAATACCTGGAAAAACAACTGGGCTGTTATCCTCATCAACACCAAGGGCTAGTGGCTTTGTCTCTCCACTGAGCTCCCACAACACCTACTGTGTATCCCCACAGTATCACTATTGGTTTACAATGCTGGCTCTTCTGATAGATTATGAGCATGAGGAACTGGGAATTCATAGCCATAGTGAGTGTCGCTCCACAAATACGTGTAGTTAAACAAGAATGAATGAATGAATCAATGAATGATCATTGAGGATTTTTTTTGTACTTTTTTTGTTTTGTTTTGTTTTTTAATGTATCTGTGTCTCAATTAGGGGTGACTGTCGCTGTGCTGAAACACTATGACCAGAAGCAACTTGGGGAGAAAAAGGTTCATTTCATTCACAGTTCCATTTAACAGTTGAAAGCAGTGAAGGCAGGAGCTCTAACAGGGCAGGAACCCTGGAGGAGGCAGGAGCTGATGCAGAGGCCATGGAGGAGTGCTGCTAACTGGCTTGCTCCTCATGACTTGCTCAGCTTACTTGCTTATAGAACTCAGAACCACCAGCCCAGGAATGGCATCACCCACAATGGGCTGGACCATGCCCCATCAATCACTAATTAAGAAATTCTCTACAGGTCTGCCTACAGCCCTGTCTTATAGAGACATTTTCTCAATTGAGGCTCCCTCCTCTCGGATGACTATAGCTACTATAACTTGTCTCGGGTTGACATACAAGTAGCCAACACAGTATGTCATGTGCATACATGTGTGCCTGAGTGTTTGCTTGTGTGGGCATGTGTATGTATAAGCCTGAGATTAACAAACAGAGTCTTCCTCAATAGTGTTCCACATGTTTGATTGAGGAATGTGCTTCAGTTGAACCCAGGGCTCTCTGATACAGCATGTCTGGCTAGCCAGTTTGCTCTGGACATCCTGTCTTCACCTTTCAGGAGTTGGAATTGTGGGCAGGCCACCACACCCACAAGGACATTGGTCCTTATACTGTCACCTCAAGTGTTGTAACCACTGAGCTTCTTCCCTACTATGCATATATAAACATACACAGATATATATGTATAAATGTTTTGCCTGCATATATGTCTGTTCACCACATATGTGCCTAGTGCCTCAGAGGCAGAAGAAGGTGTTGGATCCCCTGGAACTGTCGTTACCATTGTGAGTTGCCATGTGGCTGCTGGAACCAAACCCATATCCTCAATTAGAACAGCCAGTGCTGTTAACACTGAGTCATGGCTCCACCTCACCCCTCCCTGGGTATTTTTTACTGGTGTATAATCACTCTATACTGATGGTTTCATAAAGGTATTTTCATACAAGTATATCATGTACTGTGAGCTATTTTTTTAATAAAATGATACACTCGAGTGCCAGGTTGGTAGCACATGCTGAAAGATTGATGGGAAAACACTGGGTTTAAAGCCAGCCTGCGCTACACCTCTCAAAGCACAAAGACATAATCAGTGAGAAAGTGTTTGACAAATGCCCTCACCAGTTGGCAAATGGTCCTTCGAAGATTCAGTGGTCGGGACGAGGGCTGCTCTGGGAGACAGACATGCCACTGCCGTATCCAAGGCACAGAAAGAAGCCCTTAATGTTTCTTGTTCAGAATCTGTCTCTGAGGACAGGGACCAGCTCTGCCTCACTGCTTGCTGTTCCCTCCAGAAAGTAAAGATAGCTTAATAAAAACCTGATGAATGGGGGGACAGGGCAGGGGAGGAATTTGTCTTTCATCTCAGCACCTGGGAGGCAGAAGGCAGCCTGCCTGGTCTGCATAGAGAGTTCCAGGCCAGTGCTACATAGTGAGACCTAGGCTCAGAAAAAGGAAGGAAGGGAGGGAGGGAGGGAGGGAAGAAGTGTGTCTCAGTAATAGAATATTTACCTAGCTTATTACTTCAGGTACTAGGCTGGATTCACAGGACCATCCTTCTGCCTCCAACCAAAAAAGTTAAATGAACACCTAATCCAAACAAATCATATGTATTATGCCACCAAGAAAACTAACAGCAGGGTTGAGGAAATGGCTTAATATGAGAGCCTAAGGACCTAAGTTACATTCTCCAGTCACTGGTAGTCAGATGTGGCTACACACCTACAACCCCAGGGCTAGTGAGGCATAGACAGGCCGGTCCCTGCAGCTAGCCAGTTGGGCCGAGTCAATAAACTCAGGTTCAGAGAGACCCTGTCTCAAAAGATATAGTGAGGAGTAATTAAGGAAGACATCTCACGTCAGACTCTACCCTCCACATATGAGCAGAGATGCAGGTACATGCACTGGCATGTGTATGAACACATATACACCAACAGACCACATACACACACACACCACACACATGCACGCATTCACAGAAGCACAGAAAATCTAACAGACAAAAATGTTCCAATAATGTTTTACCATCCTGGGAAAAAGAGGGGTTCAAGATGAAAACCTAGCTCTCCTCCCCATCTGTACCTCCAAGAGCCAACCAAAACCTCTCTGCACCACTCTCCCCCCAACCCCATCCCCCACCCCGTCCAGGCATAGGCAATCTCCTTTGGATTACCTTGCACCATTAATTCCTAGGATTATCTAGCTGATCTCCTTCAGGGTCTCTTTGCCTGGAGGTGGCTACTAAGGATGGAACCAGGGTCTCCTGCATGTTGGGCTAGTGCTTGGCCACTACACTGAACTAGAGCATCAGCCTGAGCTTCTGCTCCAGTCTGTCTCTCAGTCACTTGGTCCCCCTGCCTCCTCTCCCTCTGCAGCAAATGTCATATAGGCCCCCCTTCTTCTTCCTCTGGTCCTCTACTGCACCTTCATCACCATACTTCCCTTTATATAACACTCTCTCCTTTGATCTAAATGACCTTGATCTGTTTTCTCTTTGAAGTATCACTTTTGTACCTTCTGTTCAATGCCCAAAGATATCTTCTAAGGCTCCTAATTAAATTATAGCTCCTCTGCCAGTTTTGAATTTCAGAATTATTATTAATCATTTTGCAGTGCTGGGGATTGAACCTACAACATTTTGCTTGCTAGGTTATACCCCAGAATTGTTTGTTTTTGAGATAGGATATGGCTATATAGCCTAGACTGACTTAAATGTTGCAATGCAGTCTAGGTGCTGCTGCCTCTCAAATGCTGGGATTATAGGCACGGCCCACCACACCCAGTAAAAATTACTGCTAGTGCTGTCTAGACTCCCTCATGGGCACATCAGCTCATTTACACTTCGCATTCTGCTGAGGCAAGCTGCCTGGTGAATCAACAGAACAGAGCTCCCTGGATATATAGCAAGTGCACCTTGTCCGGCATGTTCCCTGCACCACTTGCTGGCCCAGTCCACCTCTCCAGCACCAGCTGATTTACATTTACTTGTGTACTCATCTCTGGTTTGGTTTTTGAGATGGAGTTTTCCTGTCTGATTCCTTAGTGCTAGGATTACAGGAGTGTACCCCCGAGCTTCAGTGCTCTTCTGTGTACACTGGGCTGTTGCTGATGCCACCGCTGCTGCCATGTATGTTGTTTTGACAATGAGAAGGGTGATTTGTGCATCACTTTGATGTGCACAGTTCAGTACTCATGACCCGTTAGGGTTCTCACCGCTTGGTTAGTTGGCAGAGACACTCCAATTCCTGATCTCGGATTTGAACTCTTGGCCTTCACTTTAATTCTTTTAGTTACAGAGGCAATCTTATGAACAGAGACTTTCACCAGGCCCAGCCTCTGCATGCACCCTGGCTACCCAAAGCATACCTCTGTAGGCAACAGCTGGAGACCAGCTCTGCCATTCAGGTCCATCTCAGGTCCCGCTCTGTTGACCTCCGTCCTCAGCATTTCTGGATGCAATGCCCCGTGGTCTGACATGTTTGTCTGTGAGCCTTTATTTATTGCTGCCACGGTAGTGCAAAGGCAGCCATGCTCACTGTTTTTAGGAGGTACTAAAGTACAATAGTGGAGAATAAAGAACAGAAGTCTTAGTCCCTACCCCAATCGCCATTCCTATGCTTTAGAAGAAACCAGCTAGTAGTTTCTCCTATGTATTCCCAGAAAATATCTATGGTTTTAGAAACACACGCATACACACACACACACACACACACACACACNCACACACACACACACACACACGCACACACACACACACACGCACACACACACACACACGCAGGTCATTGCCTTGTTTTAAATTCCCTAAATAATCAATCTTTCTCCTTCCTTCCCCTCAGTAAGTCAGTTCTTTATTAACTAGCGAGAATAACATATATTCACAGTGTACAGGATTATTCCACAGCACTACTTAGATTTTTAAGGCTGGGAAGAGGAGGAGGTCCTGATGCTGTTAATGAAGGTAGCTTAGAGGAAGAAAGGGTTAACTAGATCTGGGCCACAGATTTCAATCAGCCCCCTCCAGATGGGCATCTATTAATAGACTGCTGATACTAGAACATTCTAACGAACATCCTTACATGCGGAGCTCTGCGGACTAAGTCTTCAATGCTTCTGTTTGCTACATTAGACTAGAAAGGAGGAGAACCTTCTATTTTGGTTCTACTTTCAGGTTCTGCCACCGGGACGCAGAACTCAATAATGCATGCACTTTCTCACTCACGGGTCAGCAGCGGGCCTATGTCCTTCCTCACCTCAAAACAGAAGAAAACAGTCATGGGGCTGCTGGTTCCCGAACCTGCTCTGTGGTGTGTCACAGAGGCAGGCTTCTCCCATTCTCTGGAAGCAAGGGGGGAAATCCTGGACATGTGAGAGGAGCACTTCAGAAACCAGCTGTGTTCTCTCAGGTGAGCCAGAGGAAGGCCCTGAGAAGGAAGGAAGCAGCTTTTGGTTCATGAGACACAGTCCCAGCTGTTCTGTTCCCAATGGGGCTAGAAGGATATGAATGTGACAACGAAAAGGGTGTTGTGACACGCTTTAGACAGCGGCTCATAGGGAGTCAGCAGTGACGTGGCACTATTGTCCCAGCCCACATCTGTCCACTACAACGTGTCCTTTCCCAGGCTAAGGACAGGATGGGCCACAGGAAGTGAAACTGTGACACTCAGCTCAGCCCAACTCACCACGCCCACCCCAATCCCCATCTGCCAGCTCTGACCACATCCCAGAGAGGCTACAGGGCTGGGGCGAGGCTAGAGCAGAGGCAAGGGCTGGGGCTTGGGAGCTCACTGACCACCCTGGGACCTTCGGCGAGTCATCAAACTATCTTGTCAATAAAAAGCCACACCAGCAGTCCTTAAGAGCAGGATGTACACTAAGTGCCCAACACAGGACATGGAATTGCATAAGCAGTCAATAAATATTTGATATTTGCTTCAGTGCTATTTCCTTCTGACCTCACACTGTACTAACTTGGAGGAGGTGATCAGCAAGACAGTCATCATTAATTTACTCATGCATCATCAGTCCTGGAGATGGAACCCAGGGCCTTGTGTATGCAAGTCATGTACTCTACCACAGAGCTATATTCCCAGCCCTTTTCTTCCTTTTATTTGGAGGCAGGGGCTTGCTAAGTTGCCTCAGATGGCACCCAAGGGATCTTCTTGCATCTGCCTCCTTCACTGCTGTAACTTCAGGGTCCTGCTACCATATTTGGTTTAGTTTCAGTGTTGTTTGTTTTTGTCTCCTTTGGGACAGGGTCTCACTGTGTATCCCTGGCTGGATTGAAAAACTATGTAGACCAGGTTGGTCTTGAACTCACAGGGATTCTACTTCCTTTGCCTCCCAAGTGCTGTAACACCCAGAAGTGTAGGTTTTTGTTTGGGGTGTGTGTGTGTGTGTGTGTGTGTGTGTGTGAGAGAGAGAGA
>LOEQ01000138.1:173633-184579 GCA_001685075.1 Bramus lutescens | reverse complement strand
AAAAAGGCAGTGGTGGCACCTTTAAGCCCAGCACTAGGGAAGATGGGGGTGGGGGGATACCTGTGATTTTGAGGTCAGCCTGGTCTACAAAGCAAGCTCTAGGAACAGAAACCATGTCTTGAAAAACAAAGAGATAAACCTAAGCAAAGTGGTACATGGAGATAAGCTGAGGCAGAAGGTGTTGAGGCAGTTGGAGACTAACCTGGGCTACATAATAAAAGACTCGCAAAACAAAAACAAGAGCCAAAGTAACAAAAGGAGAGCCCAAGGGTGAAAACACACTGAGGTCAGGGGCAGCAAGCAGTAAGTGATCCTTTGTAAATGGCTGACATTGAATTGGAACTGCTGCCTCTCTTCCCTCTTCAAATATATCTCCTGGATCCTTGATAAAAAGGAAAGCCCAGAACTGAAGTCACCGCCTGGAGGTGATGGACTGCATTGGTACCAGGGCTGGGTGGAAAGACTGTCATCAGCATAGGCAGGCTAAATGGTTGTTATAATCTGATGCTAGCAAAACAAACAATAAAAACAGGCAAACAAACAAAAAAACACAAAAAACAAAACGGAACATTATTTCAGAGGAAACCACTGGCATTTTTGGAATGAGCTGTGAGTTGACTTGGGACAAAACTCCCCAGCATGTGCAAAGCCTACCAGCTGCCCAATTTTAAGAGTAAATGTGAGGGCTTCTACCTTCTAAGAAACAACTGTTTTGATTTCCCCTGTCATCTTTCATTCTGTCTTCTCCCCCCCAGGACTGCTGTTGAGTTAAAACCAGGGTGTTAAACCTGCTTAGCACACCTCATCCTTGCTCATCAAGTTGCGGCCGAAGACTTTCTGTTCAAGTTGTCCACACAAGTCCCTTTTGCCAATGTGTGGTGGAGCCTCCACCCATGACGCCTCTGCTTAACACATGCTCTAAAACCTTCCGTGGACTCACTGGTCAGCCCTCAGTTGCAATTCAAAACCACAGGCTGCTTTCTGAGACACTTCCTGCTACCCAAATTGAAATCTGCCACCCATGGGGCTAGGAAGATTAAAAAAAAAAAAAAACTTGCTTTGTTTGCAGGTTTTTTTTATGTCAACTTGGCACAGCTTAGAGTCACTTTATAGGCAAGAACCTCCATTGAGAGAAGGCCTCTATAAGATCAGAGACCTGATTTTTTTCTAATTTTTTCTTAACTAATAATAATTTAAAAAAATGATTGATGGGGGAGAAACCAGCCCATTGTGGATTGGGGCCACACCAGGGCTGGTGGTCCTGGATTCTGCAAGAAAACAGGTTGAGCAAGCCACGACAAGCAAACCAGCAAAGCAGCCTGCCTCCATGGCCTCTGCAGCATCTCCTGCCTCCAGGTTCCTACCCCAGCTTCCCTCAGTGGACTATGACTCAGGACATCTAAGTCAAATAAACCCTTTCCTCTCCAAGTTGCTTTTGTCATGGTGTTCTATCACAGCAATAGGAACCCAGACTAAGACTGAAGAGCCAAGTCTGGATTCCCAGAATCCATCTAAAAAAGCCACACATATCTGTAATCGCAGTGCTGGGGAGACAGAAACAGGAGGGGCCCTGGGCTAAGCAGTGAGCTCCAGGTTCATTTCAAAGAGAGAGAGACAGAGAGACAAAGAGAGAGCCTGTTTCAAAAACCAAAGTGAGAGGCTGGAGGACTGGCTTAGTGAGCAGTTAAAAGCACCTGTTGCTCTTGCTGAGGACCCAGGTTCAATTCATTTCATCCACATGGGAACTTACAACCACCTGTAACTGCACTCTAGGAACCCGGCACCCTATTCTGGCCTCCAAAGGTACTAGGCATGCACATGGTTTCCATACATACATGCAGGCAAAATACTCACACACATAAGGAAAAAAAATCTACTTCTTCTAAGGAGCTGGAAGAACACACACAACAGGACGTCGGTTCTCCACACACGTGTGCAAACCCTCCCCCACATATCCATACAAGTGCCTCGTTTCCATGACTTCCAAGAGGGCTGACTTCTCTCTCAGAGCGCTTGCCAGAGCTCCAACTGCAATCCTTTTGTCTGTCTCCTGAGACTGAGTGGGCTTCACAAGGGCAGGAAGGGGCATCTGTCCCTCCTGAGCCCCAAGCACTGCAGACAGCAGCATACAACAAGGAAATGGATTCTTCACAACTACTATCAGTGACTCTCAGGCATTCTGATCCCACAGACTCTGGGGGACGGAAGAGGGGGGCACTGGAGCTCCTCCCACTCCCCACCTTGGGCTGGGCATTCTCCTTCCTCAAGACAGGGTCAAAGTGGAGCCCTGTCTTCTGGTGAATTCTTTTACTGAAGGAAACAGGACAACATTCCTTTCCCCTACACCCTCCACAGCCTCCATAGTTTAAAAAAGGAGTAATTTATTCTCATCTTTGTAATCGAGTAAGGACCATGGGTGAACACCAGCCGGAAAAAGTGCCATTGTGTGCTGCTGTCTGCAGTGCTTGTCATTAATTTAAATGACAAGAAACAGGTTTCTAGGACCCTGATGGTGGAGAGGAGATTAGTCTCAAGGTAGAGAATTGGGTGGCAAACCTTGAAATTCAGCACAACTACTAGCCCTTCTGTTCACCAGGTGCAGGACTTTTGGCCTCAATTTGTGTATCTGACAAATGGGAATAGTGATAAAGACACAGGAGAGTCCCTAAATTCTCCCTCCTTGGCTTTGGGTGGAGATTGAGGGTCCGTGAGAAGAGTCTGTTCTAGCTCCACGAACTGAGTAATCTCTAAGACGTGAGTCCGAGCGGCGAGAAGGATTTTTATGCTAGGACACAATGACCTTGAGCAGTCCGAACGGCTTGTGGCGGAGACCCAGCCCAGCCCTCATCCGTGGGCTGAGTCGTTCGTTCAATTGGTTCTTCCGACAATAGCCAAGCACAGCCCTATGATGGCGTAGGAGGAAAAAGATAGCCTTACAACCCATGAAGGCTAAACACCAGCAAGATGTACCTCGTCGGCATCAAAGCCACCCCTACTCCAGGCTCCAAGGAGACTACAGTCTTCCCGGTTACTGGGCGGAGCTGGGCCTGATGCTGGAGCGCCCAACTTCAGAAGTCAGGCCTAATGGAGGGGCTTCTCTTTTCACCGGCTTCTCTCCCCAACCCCCCATCAAAGAACGGCTCTCCGGCCATTTCCATTCTCTCTGAGGCTCAAGAGTCCTGTTACTTAATACCGTGGCCACCCCGGCAGCATCCTGCCAAGGCCTGCTCCACCCATCCACCTGGCCAGTTCGCCACTGCTCCCTTTTCTTTTTAGAAGGAACAATCGGGAAAACTGCCTCCTGCAACAAAAGGCACGGGGCCGCAAGATTACAAAGGCTAGCGTATTCTTAGGACTGGAAAACGACAAGGGCGCGAGTAATGAAGGGGGCACCTAGCCAGGGCAGTAGAGGGCGGGCGGAAGCCCGGGGCACTGCGGACATTACTCTGGGGCGGGAGAGAGGCGGGGTTGAGAGGTGAGGGCCAGGCCTCTGGCTGAGTGGACAGAATCGCCCCGGGGGGTACTGGAGCCGGAAGAGGCCTCGGCCCAGATACTGTCCACACCCAAGAAATGGGAGGAGGAGTGGTCTGCACTTAGAGAGCCAGATTCACTCAGGAACCCCTACCCTACCCTTCTTTGAAATAGACAAAGACATTTTCTTAATTTTCGGCAAATGCGGCTGGAGGGTCCCTGCCCCCGACGTCCCCAGGCGCCACTGATCTTGAAAAGAAGGTTCCCAGTAGGGGTCCTCTCGCTTCCCCCATCCCCATCGCCTGCGGCGACAAGAGATTTGCTGATCGAGGTGTGTCCTCCCCCACCCTGCTCTGGGCCCAGAATCCCGAGGCCGCAGCGCCCCCCACCCGCAAGTCACACTGACGGTTCCTGCCCAAGCCCGCAGTGGCGTGAAGGTGGCCTTTACCTCCTCTTGCAGGCTGGGAGGAGGGTACAACCCACGCAGCTGAGCCAGCTGCAGCAGTCGCCGCCGCCCTCCATTCATTAAAAAGAAAAAAAAATGAACAACAACCTCCACCCCTCTTTGTAAAAGAACGACGGCCCCTGGAGGAGCAACAACCGGCCCCAGCAATCACGGGTTAAGCTCTTTTCCGGCCCCCCATTCATAAAAAAAAGAAAAAAACGCAGCGCATGCGCGCACAGGGTCGCCTGTGCCCACCCATTCATAGAATCGCGGGCGGCGCGCGTGCGCAGTGAAGCTCTCTGCCCTCCCATTCATAAAAAAGCCATTTTCCCAGGCAAGGGTTGCAACATCGCCGCCGAGGCAGCGAGCAGAGCTGACAGCGGCGGAGCTTGCGCTGCAGGACTCAAGGAGACTTGCCGGCTCCTCTGACTGGCGTCTGCGAGTACAACAGCAACTGACCCATTTGGGTTCGGGGATTTACACAGACGTGGAGCGATGCTTGTGACTCTGCAGCTCTTCAAAGTAAGTCCATAGCCGGTTTGGAGATCCGAAAGTACCCCCTCGGTACCGTGACGCGGCTCCCCTCGGGTTGGGGCCAATAGTACGCTGTTTCTAGCCGCTTCGCTGTTCCTTCCCTCGGTCTGCGCCTCCTCGAGTCCCTGCGGTACGCCGCAGCTACCAGGCGCACCCGGCCGTCACGGCGCTAGGGGTGTTCGTTGCCTGGCACTGCCGTTGCCGACCCTAGGCATTGCCAAGTCGAGCTTCCGCGCCCTCTGTGACTCTGGAAACCTTGTTAGTGTTCGGGGAGTTTGCCTCTGGCCTGGCCTCTTTTCTTCTGCCACTACTCTCCTTGAACGCTGGAACCCACAGCCCCGGGCTCGCTTCGGAGTAACCGGTTGGGACTTGGGGGCGCCCTAGGTTTGGGCGGCTCGCCCACCCCCGGGCTCCGTGCCCACGGTGCCAGCTCTGCCGTAGGTCTTCCCAGCCTTTCCTCAGGGGCCTATGCTCGACGTAGCTTTTTCTTTCCCAGTTCCGAGCTGTGGCGGACTAGGTTTCCTCTCCTTATGCCTCTCCACTGGATGGTCAGCATGGGGCCAGCCAAGGACTGAAGCTTTTCTGCTCTCTCTCCTTGGCGAGGCCGTTCCAGACTGTCTGACCTTTGCTCGGCTGCCTCATTTTATGCTGTGCCTTGCCTCTTCTTTCCCTAGCTTCTTCTGGGCCCTAGGCTCCTTGGCCACCCGGTGCCCCCATATTCGCAGGCATTGATCTTTTCCAGGTCCCAGAGCCCCTGGGCCTCTCGCTAAGGCTGTGGTGGGGGCTGAAGGTGCGTTTACATAACGCCGGGCGTGTGGGAGCTGAAGGAAGAGGTTGCATGCGTAGGAGAGATAAGGTGCCCACTTTCCCTCCTTGTTGGTACCAGACTTGACAACAACACGGAGAATAGAGGATAGAGACGGTATGTTTTGAAAAATTTGGAGTCGCCAGGGCCACGGGGGGAAGGGGGAGGACGGACTTGGCCAACCCGGGCAGCTAGAGCTTGGCTCCATCACTGGGGCCACGGCTGTGCCCAGTTTCCCCCTCAAAGCTGACGATCAAAAAGCATTTACAGTAGCTTCTCTTGGGCAAGAAGACGGTTTCTCAATTCTTTTGATTGGGGGCTGGGGGTTGTGGGCAGAGGAGGAGAGTAGAAACAGAAAGATGATTGCATGACTTGAAGAGCAAAGGGATGGCGTTTTAGGCGACATGGGCCGGAGGGAATTGCATGAGTAGAGGGGAAAGCTACTGGCTGGGCATCCATATTGTCAGGCCTGGCTCAGGGCAGAAGGCCTCCTACTGCGCAGGGAGGCTTCCTGGAACCCTGCGACGCTGCAGGGATTGCTTGGGGTCCTCCGACGCAATGGCAGTCTCTTTAATGTCACCAACCAGGGATGTGATTTTCCCCCATTTTGAGGGGGAGGCAAGGGAATCTGGGGAGGGCAGGAGCTCGGGCATACTCCCTATGTAGCTGCAGCCTTCGTGACAGGCCTCTACGCCGCACAAAGCTGGAAGGTGAGACCTAGAGCGGTTGGGAAATAGGGCTTTATCAATCTCTTAATAAGTTCTGTCTGGCCTAAGGCCTACTCAATATTGCACTGCTGGATTTCACAATGTTTGGAGTTCTCCAGAATCTTCACACACATGGAGCACAAACATCTGAGATTTTCTGCTTCTAACCCCACTTTAGTTGTGAATGTGGTTGTGTCCGGCAAAGGAAAGGACTGTAGTTGCTCAGGCTCTTTCTCTGAAAAAAAAAAAAATCGGAGGCGTGACACCCCTGAGGTTACATTTTTTTGTATTTCTAGTTCTTAGGGAGGGTCCCTTGACTCCCCAGCCTCGCGCAGGTGAACCGTGTTGGTGGGCATTTAAATTGCTGCAGTCTTGAGTGCACAGCTAGGTGGAGGGGGGCTTTAATGACATCTCTTGCTTATATCTCATCTGGAATTTAGAGCTGAGTTTCAGGAG
Source organism: Bramus lutescens (assembly GCA_001685075.1). Lineage (NCBI taxonomy): Eukaryota > Metazoa > Chordata > Mammalia > Rodentia > Cricetidae > Bramus > Bramus lutescens. The sequence continues at coordinate 178,161 of LOEQ01000138.1, read as the reverse complement.
TCCCTTCTTCTGGGACATTCATGCCTTCTTGCTGGATCCCACAACCTTTTCCACATTTCCCTCTGAAATGATAGCCTTACCACAGTTCAGGCTGGTGGGAGCAGACAACACAGACTGGATCCATTCAGGGCAGATGGCAGGCTGGGCATCCACCGTCCTTTTTGCCTGTCTCACGTTCCAGAGTTGGCAATTTGGAAATCACCCTTTGCCCAGTTCATGTGTCTTTTTCACTATCTTGCGAACTTAGCACTATATGTGCCCAGAGGTTTGGCTGACTTTCTAAAACAGCAGAAAACAAAATGAAGGTAAATAAGTGATCCAAAATTGAGACAAAATCCAGTTAACACTTAAAGTGGCTTTTAAAGTCATGCATAACGACTTTAAATCTCACTCGCTGGTACCTTTCTGCCCTGTTTTTTGGACTCCCATAACATTTTTAAATTGTTTTAGAGGCAGGATCTCATTATGTAGCCCTGGCTGTCCTGGAACTCACTCTGTAGGCCAGGCCGGCCTCGAACTCAAAGAGCCACCTGCCTTTGCCTCCCAAGTGTTGGGTTTGAAGACTGTAGCTGTGCCCACTAACATTTTCCGTAAATCCGTGTTAGATAAGGCCTAATTGTTGCTTACAGGATGGCCTAAGAAGAAAAGGCCCTCTTTGGGGTTTAATTTGGTTCTGAATCTAGGGTGTCTGTCCTGTGGTAGAACCAAGAACAGAGTTCCTTGTGCCTAGCCGGGGGAGGCTTCTGGCCAACTACTTGATCTATTAGGACATTTGGAGAGTAGATGGAACAGGTTTGTTGTTGGCTGGCTAGCTGGCTTGCTTGTTTTGAATGAAACAGGGTCTTTTCTTGTAGATGCTAGCCCTAAACTCTTAAGTTTTTATCTTAATTATTGTGTATGTGAATCATGTGCGTGTACGCACACTTCCATGTGAATGCAGTTGCCCACAGAAGTCCGGCATTGGGTGCCCCTGGAGCTGTAGTCACAGGCTAACGTCGAAACAGCTGCCTAAAGCTGGCGCTGGAAACTCAGCTTAGGTCCTCTGAAAGACCAGTCGGTATGTGTGTGCTCTTAACCCCTCAGCCATCTCTCCAGCCCCATAACCCTGTCTCTTGTTTTTTTGAGATAGGGTTTGTCTGTGTAACAATCCTCAGCTGTCCTGCAACTTGATTATATGGACCAACACAGACTGGTCTCAAACTCAAAGAGATCCACCTGCCTCTGCCTTCCCAGTCAGTGCAGGTATTAAAGGTGTGCACCACCAACGGTCAACCTTGAGGTTCTTAATTTCCCTGCCTCTGGTAGGTTTGAGCAACTACAGGGTTTTTGTTTGTTTGTTGAGACAAGGTCTTGGCTGGCCTGAAACTCCCTTCTCTGTGTGTAGACAAGCTGGCTTCCAACTTGGACCAATCCTCCTGCCTCTGGAGTGTTGACATTACAGGCAGGCTCCACCATGCCCAGTTTTACAAGTGTTTTTTAAGTAAGAACACAGTGAATCGTGGTAATCGGTTTTTGTAAGGAGACATCGACTAATCCTGGGTCCTTTCAGACCAGACAAGGGCTGGTAAGCATGGGTCTTATTGGTGAACAAACTTCTCCAAGAGCCAGAGGGACCAGGGACAGTCAGTAGGAGGGCTGCTAAGCACCAGGCTCGACTTTGGTAAGCTCACTGTTAATCTTGTGCTCTTAGGAGGAGGATCTAGTTTTAAAGACCCTTTGAATAAAAGGCACAGGAAGTACAGGGTGCTGCATGATTTAAAAGGTGGGGATACTATTGGCTCTCACTGGGTTATTCTGCAGATCTGAGCAGCTGACTAGGTTGGGAAATGTGTCCACAACATGTGGCCAAGCGTAAGAGGCCCCACTGTTCAGCTGTGGTAGGTGCTGATCTTTCCAAGGAAGGGCCTCTACTCGGAGGAAGTGAGGAAGCAAGACTCCGCACAGAGAGCCACAGATGTTCTAGGTCTAGCGGAGGAGGGAAAGGGGCCCTGGGGCAGGTGGCCACTTGCAGGGGTGTATTTTTCCTCGTCAGCCTGTTTCTGGCTGGGAAAGGGGGAAGTCATTTCCTGTTAAATCCCAAGAGGAAGCTAAAAATCTATTGTCAGTTCTGTTTCTTGGTGGAGGGTTAGGGAGACATTAAGACCATGTTGATGACGTCTAAAAAGAAGCCTTCCCCGGGGGTTGGCAGTCTGCAGGCTTCTGGTCACATTCTACACTTTGACCTGGCCAGTTCAGATGTGCGGCACTGGCTGGTTAGCAGGCCCCATCTGTTGCCCTCATTTGTGACTTGGCATCTGATCCCTTGTAATGGGCTACTGGGCAAAGTATATGGGTATCACACAGCAAAGCGCAGATGAAGCTGGTTAAAATTGCTCAGATACAACAAGGGAAAGAAAAGGGGGCTGAAAACTGGTGATTTGACAAATGATGGAGGGGCACTGTTTCCTTTGGTGATCCCTGACATGGCCAGCTGTGAGCTCTCTAGTGCTAGTGAAGTGTTGTAGGGAGTGGGCAAGGGTGTGTCCTCAAACAAATTCAGCCTCAGCCGCCCAGAGACTTTCTGCTTCCTTCCTATGGGCTTCACAAATTGGCTTTCCCTACACCCCCCTTCCCTTTAAGGGTCTTAAAAGCAATAAAGTCATCATCTGGCTATAGCTTAATTGATTAAACTGGGTTAGCGACACAAAGGACCAGGCAGTGGTGTTGCAGAGAGTTGAGCAGGCTCTCTGGCAGCCTAAAGAGCCTTCTGTGGAAGAACCCACTAAGACTGAATGGACAGCACAGAAACTGCCCATTCATTTGGACGGAGCTTCTTGCCAGGTTGTTATTCACTGACTTGTAGATTTTAAAGTACAACCAGCAGGTTTTCCCAATATTTCCCAGCGTCCCTTCGTAGTAGGGTAAATCAAGGTAAGGGTGGCCAGAGGGTTTGGACGTTTAACTTTGCCTCTTGGTTCTTTTTGTGCAGCCTGTGTCCAGTTCCCTCCCTGCAGGTACAAGTGACAGTGAGGGTCAAGACAGGCAGCTCCTGACTGCCAGACCCAGCAGCAGCAGAAGATCTAGGGACTGTGTGGTGGGAAAGGAGGTGGGGGTGGGTAGCTTGCTGATTCATCAGCCTCACCATCTCCTTGCTCCTGGCCTCTCCCTTTCCTTCCCTTCCCTCTACACCTGTACTCTATCATCAGAGATACCCCAGGAACCCCAGAGTTGAGCTTGTTAGGGAATCCGTGTCACACCAGGATTTCCTTTTCTCTAAGGTCTGTTACAGTGAAATTCTGGAAGGGAAATCCATGGGGTAAAAATGAAAACCCTTAGGAAAAGAGGGACGAAGTGACAGGATTGCCCCCCCAAAAACTATCTGCTACTGAACCTCTCCTCACCCCAACTTACCACAGAGCTGGTGGCTAATGGGGTGGAGTTGGGCTGTTGAAGGGCCTGTGGCCAAGGAAGGTGATTGGTACTTGTGTACTTTTTCATGAATCCCCATGGATAGGGAAGGTGTCCACAAATCATTGCCAGGTAAGGCTCTGTGTCTGTTTCTGTCATAGTGGTCCATGATAGAGAGGAGTCCTGCCATGATCACATGCCTCTTGCTCTGCCCCTGTGATCCTTTGTGCTTTAAAGTGCCTGCCGCCCGTGTGTGTGAATGTGTGTGTGTGTGAGAGAGGGGGGGGTATATACTTACACTACACACATGTATACTACACGCACGTTCATGGGAACCAGAAGAGGTCATCATCGGATTTCCCCATATGCATGATTTGTGAGCCATTATGTAGGTGTTGGAGGCTAAACCCAAGACCTCTGCAAGAACAGCAAGTGCTCTTAATGAGGAAGCTGCTTCTCCAGACCCTTTGCCTTCCCAGTGGAGATGGGCACGGGGTCATTCATTGAACTGGTGGCATATGACTGGCTAGTGAGCTGTGGGGACCCTCCTGTCCCCGCTTCCCCTGCACTGGGATTACAAATATGGCTGTGCTTTGGGGATCAGAACCTAGGTCCTCCTGCTTGCTTGGCAAGCACTGTGCTGACCAGCCATCTCCCCAGCCCTGCGCTTTCATTTCTGTCTCCAGAATGGGGGCTCTTGCCTAAGGTGGTGGTGAGGATTAAATGAGGAAGTAAATCACTGTAGGTGCAGCAGAGAGCCTGGCACCAAGAAGTGTTCTTTAAGTATTAGTCACTTTTAGTAACTAGCTATTATTATTGCTGCTGTTGTTGTTAGGGGGGAGGTTAAAGTTCCTTATGCTAATCATCCGACTGTGAGGTACTTCCTAGGCTAAGTGCAGGGTTGGCCTCACTTCCATCCGGAATCTTCCAAATTGACCATCAAGCTCTTCCCAGCAGCTTACTGAGGCAAAGCCTCCTGTCCCATTTATATTATATAAATCTCTTCCTTCCTTAGAAGAGAAGCACAGGTACCTATTAAAGTGCTCTTAACCCCTGCAAGGATGTGCAAACTGAGGGGTGGAACTGTCCTGGGGTGGAGACTGATCTTGGAAATGGAACTCAGATTTAGGTTTTTTTTTTT